>JAMAHW010000053.1:0-275987 GCA_023627715.1 Periconia sp. R9002 | reverse complement strand
AAATATAATAAAGTAACTTATTAGAGTAATAGTAATACTACTATAGAATAGACTATAATATAGTATATTACTATAAATTATAGTAGTTTACTATAGTTTACTATAAATTATTTAATTTTAATAGGGTCTTAGTAGGCCCTAGTAACTTACCTATAGTAGCGACTCGCCCGTAGAGTACGTTATAAATAATTAGTACTATATATATAATAGAATAGTGTATTATAAAGGCTTTACGCTAAACTCTATTATCTTAAGCGTTATTATATTAAGTAAGCGTATATTTGGTATTAGGTAAATGGCTTATAGATGACTGGCATAAACTGGACGAGATTTAAGGGCTTGGTCATATTGTTATTCCTACCTCCTAACTCTAATATGAAGAGAACCTTAGCTGGCAGCCTGGAATTTCGTTTGGCCGGCTCAGCCAATCAATTGAAGCGACATGCAGCATGGTAGGGGTATGTACAAACGTCCGCGCATCGAACAATCGTCTTTTGTCTGTTCTTCAGTCCTCAACTGCTGTATCCTTTTTGTATGTACTGAAGAAAGGAAAGTTAATCGCGAATGTGTTATTATACCAGATGCCAGACCAGCAAGTCGAGCGCAGAATCAGGTGGCATCTTTATAAAGTGTGAACATTTGATTAGATAGAAAGGTAGAATATCCAATACTACCTGAAAATGCTCTTGAATCTGTGTAGACCGGATACTCCGCTAGGATAGAACTGAACAATGTGAAGGAATAGAACTTTCTGTGTTGAAACGCGATGAAACGCGCCTGTAAAAGTGGTGTGCATGATGACGGATTTTCAAGTCTATGACGGGCTCTCCGGAGCAACCTCGGCTTAAGCCAACCAAGTAAAGTAAGCAGTGTTTTGGTATTTGCCCCTCTTCGGTGTATCCCTTTACCTTGACATCAACATCGAATAATGGCGACAGCTACCATTGAGAAGAACCAGCTTATTTTCTGGGAGCGCTTCTTACCTGCTCGAGTGATCTGAGCTTACTGTATCTTTCGGTCCGGACGAACCTTTTATCGTCACCCACCAATTAACCCAACAGTGCCCTAGCGAAGGTAGACGCCGTAGATTGCTCAAACCAGCTGTAAAGATGTCGCAAACCAAAGCCTCTGAGCTCAAAATGCCCCCAAACTTCCAGCTCGAATTAGCCCGACTCGACTCCGATGTTCCTTTACGCGCCTCGCAGGCTCACATCCATCATACGTGGGCACGCACCTTTCACTCGCGCCCGGAGGTATATCTCCGTCCACAAAGCGTCGCAGAGATACAGCAGATAGTCACCCTCGCTCGGCGCATGCGCCGGCGCATCGTCACGGTCGGAAGTGGTCATTCGCCCTCAGACCTCACCTGCACCTCGGCGTGGATGGTGAATCTGGATGATTTTGGCGGGGTGCTGAGCGTAGATAAAACAAGAAAGACACTGACTGTGCAAGCGGGTATACGCATGCATAATTTGAATCTGGCTGCTAAAGCGCACGGGCTTACGATGCCTTCTCTTGGATCTATTGACGATCAGTCAATCGCCGGTGCCATCGCGACGGCTACACACGGCTCTTCTATCGTACACGGTCTTCTCTCCGACTCGATTCGAAGCCTGCGCATTGTATTGGGAAATGGTCAAGCAGTGAAATGCTCACCGTCTCAATCGCCAGATCTATTCCGTGCAGCGCTCGTTTCTCTCGGTGCGCTGGGTATCATAGTTGAAGTCGAGTTTGAAATGGTTGAGCAGAGCAACATCGAATGGAAACAGACCATTATACCCATCGACGACGTACTTTCGCTCTGGGATAAAGATCTATGGACGTCTCATGAGTTCGTCCGGGTGTGGTGGATGCCATATATGCGTCGCGCTATCATTTGGAAGGCAAACAAAACGACGAAGGCACATGTCCCTCCCCAGTATAACTGGTACGGTGGCAGTGTCGGGTACCACACATATCATATCTTACTTTGGATCTCACAATACATCCCGCGATTTCTACCTTGGGTTGAGTGGTTTGTATTTGGGATGCAATACGGCTTCAAGGACGGTTCGGTTATCTCTGCTGTTGAGGAACAGCGCACTGGGCTGCTCATGAACTGCCTTTATTCTCAATTTGTGAACGAGTGGAGCATACCCCTTTCAAAGGGACCAGAGGTCTTAACACGCCTCACAAATTGGCTTCACGGCGACGAAAGATCTTCTAATCTTCCGTTCAGTACCAAAGGGCTCTATGTGCACTCGCCCATCGAGGTCCGTGTTGCCAATACGGTAGGGAAAGACCCACGCCCATACCTCGACACTTCGTACCAAGATGAACCATCTCTATATTTAAACGCCACCCTCTATCGCCCATACAATCAAGACCCTCCTTGCCGCGAGCGGTACTATGAAGCGTTTGAACATCTAATGAAAGAATACGATGGCCGACCACACTGGGCCAAAAACTTTGAGTCAGTCGACAACAGCTACCTCTCCAAGGCATATGGTTCCAATCTTGATGAGTTCCTTCGGGTACGCAATGAGGTTGATCCTGAGGGTATGTTTCTGGGCGCTTGGCATCGACGAACAATTCTCCCTCCCAAAACGGAACTATCCACCTTCCCTCTTGAGGAGAAGGAGGTTATCCGGAGAGAGCGTAAAACTGGTGGTATCGACTGGATTGGTGAGCAGGCTCGGTGGTACGATGGCGGCGTCGATGTATTCGAGAAGGGAAGCGAGAGCGGTGAAAGCTTTGATCTAATGGCCGGTGCCGAAGCCGAAGCGAGCATTTTACTGGAGAGTATGAGGGACGATGATGGATTAGAAGAAGTGGAGAAGAGGAGAAGGGAGAATACGGAGGAGTATCTCACAGGAACCAATGTGTTCAACAAGATGTAGTTAGAGCAGCTGGGTAAAGAATAGATTAGACTATGCTGCAACATAAACCTTTCTGCGTTCAGCGTATTGATCTTTAGCTGTTGAAGTTCGTCCAACTGTAAGCAGCGAGTGTGTCTATTGCGTACACCATGATATCTCGCGTACTGCTAACTTCCTCGTACGTCTCGGAATCTGAAGTAATGAATTGTTGTGACTCTGCGTATTAGATATTAGGTATTGATGTACCCTTTCTGCATCTCCGACGCTTAGCTCCACCTGGAAGGCCTGGAGAGTACATATCCATGCAACCCATCATGACAAAAATAATAACATAACAATCCATGATGACGAATCAAAAAGATGACAGCTGAATCCCCCCATCCTGCTCTTTCTTCATCTTAATTACCCTCCTCCTCTTATTTTCACCTCTCCCCCTCATCCACACACCCAGAAAAGAAAACCCGCTCCACCCACAAAAAGAAGCCCCCAAAGCTTGACCAACTTCCAAATAAACTTCTCAAACCACTCCTCCATCTCGTCTGAATTAAAGTCGAACCAGCCTGTACGCGGCGGGCCGATGGGGCACGTGTCGATGCCCATGGCTTCGAGTTCGCGCAGGTGGAATGCGTCGAAAGGTTCGTTGGAGGGCTCGATTTCGTCGAGGGCGAGCGGGGAGGGTGGGGGTAGGAGAGGAGTGTTGGGCAAGATGATGGGTGAGCTGATGGGTGAGTTGATGAGTGACATTTTGCGGGTTGCTTTTGTTAGTGCTGTGTGATGCTGTGTGATTTGGTTTGGTTTGGTTTGATATGATGCGATTTTGAGACTGAAAGCTGAATAGTTTAGAGGATGGCTTGGGGTCAAAGGGGGGAGAAGAGGATAGTACTCTGGTGATGTTGAATAAAGGAGATCTGGATGGTAGTTCTTTGGCGTTCTTGTTTACGGAGGCGGTGTTGGTTTTGGTGAGCGCGCTGTAGATGATATCAACAGTACCTTCTTTACGTTGGTGAGATTGCGCAGAGTTGAATCGATGTGCCGATAAGGGCGCGGAATTGTACTGCGCTTATATATTAAACAGCGTGAGATAAATATCGGAAGGATGGAGCTTCACATGATATTTGTATTTGCGGAAGCTTGCCGAAGTCACAGCCTCGTGTGGGAACCATGGCTCTGGTTCTCGTGGATTTAGCACTCACCATCATCGAAGATGGGGTGTTTTTTTGGGGTGTCCTAGTCTTGTGATGCGACTTCCGGGGCATAAGTAATTGATGCACAACGACGGGAGATCTCTTGCTTGAGAGCAACAGTACAGATACTTATACATGTGAACGAAGTCCCGTATTCGAGAGGAGTGGTATCTAGCTACCTCTTCTGTGTCGAACGTTTGTCACACGAGTACACATATATATCCCAGTTACTACTAGGCAAGTTTCGCAAGCAATCTCTGGTTCAATCGCGTCATGGCCAGTGTAGGGACCCTAGATGCCGAATTTGAGGTTGTCGCCTGAGGACCAATCTAAAATTACTCCGGCTACCTCAGAGTAGCGAGTCGGCGATGTTAACGCTCTCGAACATTGCCATCCCGATTGCTTGTTGTGGTATAGAATCAGGAACAGCGGCGATGGTTTCTGGAAAGTTTCGTCACGTATGCTCCCAATAGAGCTGCATTTGATACAATCGTACACGCGATCAACAAATCCGGGGGAGTGCGGGGACAAAATTGGAGACCGGGGACGGGAGTAAATTCAACGTGGGTTTCCGTTATCTTGCACATAGGGCAGGAGAAACGGCAACTATCCTGCAGCCTTATTCAGCGACGTAGTTCACATGTTTCCCTTAGGATTGGTACAAGGAAGTAGAATCTTGGGGGTTGGGTTCTAAGTTTAGTGGAAGGGTGACTGACCATCGCATCTTGGGAATTTCCAATCTTCATTGACGAGTCGAAGGAATGTGAGACAGTCTGTAAGAAAATGGTGCATGGCTAAGGAGTAGATCAGCATAGGCAGTGAAAAGCGAGCATTAATTGATGTCAACTGTACATAGCACAGGATCTCAGTTAGTTCTGGAATTTGTACATATGTACAGCAGTGATGACGAGATACATGAAGTCATGAAAACCATGCAAAGCTGTTTTCTGACAAAATTTCCGGGAATTAAATCAAGGGAAAGACGTCAAGTCCAATATGAGGCTGACAGATTGAAGCACTTGAGGCTAAAAGAGGAGTGAAATCACGTGATGACGGGTGATGAAACGCCAAGGAGTCGGACAAGGCAAGCCAGCACACACGTCGGGCTTCCACAAAACATTGGCCTTGGTGGTTGATGGTCATTCGAGACGCGCGCCATTTATTGAAGCATGAGAGCACTTGTGGATCATCTCAGAACTTGTGCCTTTTCCCGCCCTTGAGGCTGTTGCGCAGCTACACTTCTTCAGCCAGTCTCGAGTCTTGCCAATCTCACCTCCACTCGTCACCACTACCAGAGTCAGGACTCTGGTAGGCACCACCCCGCCCCCTTCGCTGCTGGACGCGCCTTAGGCTTCACCGCTCTAAGTCCCAACAACTCAAATCGATTGCGCCCTTCATAACCCACCCCGCGACCTGTTTTCGAACGCAGCCGGAATCCCCTGCTACCATGTCGACAGTTGCGACCACCCGGCCTTCCCAGGCGCTCCGCCAGCGGCGCGAATCTCAACGCCCAAACGCCGCAAAAGTCGCACCACGAATAAACACCATGGACAATATGGCGCCAAAAGAGGAAGCGAAGCGCTTTGTCTACACGCAGCAGGACATATTAGCCAAGTTCAAGGGTAGCCCTCCGTCGCTGCGCGTGTACTTGCACCAAAATCACTTCCGCCTGAACGACTCCCAAGAGACTCTATCATACGCGTCGCCTATGCGCGAGCTCCTTCAGCACCTCAAGGAAAAAACGGTCCCACACAATATGCTGGAGGAGCTCTATGCACTCAATATCCCATTCTACGACAATTGTCTCATAGTCGAGGTCCATGATCACCGGCCCGCTGGAGTCAAAGCTAAAGACGACAACGCTAAAGCAGGCGACAACAATGGCATGACACCCTTTTCTATTCATAATTACCATGAATATATTACTCCCTCACCCAATGTCCCGTATCCCACTCCCAAATCGACCCCGAAACCCAATCAGACAGATCCCGCAACGAAGCAAGAGAAGGATGTGGGCAAGGAAAACATGCCAGCGCCTGGTCAGCCTGCATCACAGAAGCAGCCAAGCAAGCCGAGGATTTATACCGTTGTGCTGTTTCCAGCCTCATTAACACATTATATGGATATACAAATACTCGCGGCTACGCCCGCGTCAGAAGCAGCGCTGAATCGAAGGAATCAGGTTGCAAGTCGAGCCGGCAACCCACCGACTCCACTGACCGCCGTCCCCCCGACTCCGGGACTGACCCCTGGCCGTAGTCCGAAACGCCAGAAAATGGTTGTAGAGGACAGTAATATCCACGAGTTTGAATCCGCCGTCTTACACGCACAATGTCCGAAACTGTACCTCGAGCCGACAAAAAGCCTGGGGGAGTCAGTCGCGTTGATCGAAGCAATGACACACCCTAACAATCAACATCCCGCGCCAGAACGCAAGACTCGTAAGAGAACGACAGCAGAACTGGCGGCAGATGAGGCTGAAGCTGCTGATATACAGCGGTACATGCTCGCGGGCGATGACGGTCAGGCTGGCAAGACAGCTGCTGCTTCTGGTGATGATGCCGCACGGGCAGGAGCAAATCAACAGACTTTCTCGCGTTTCAAGACTTTGGCTAGTATCAAGATGAACATCGAGGAAAACGAGCGGAGGAAGAAAGAGGAGGAGGCACGACAAGCACAGGCCAAGAGGCAAGCTCAAATGGAGGCGGAGGCACAGAAACGCCGAGAGGAGACAAACCGACAAGCCGAGCAGAACGCTCAAAACGCCGCCATGATGCGAACTCAGCAGCAGGCCCTCCAAAATCAACAACGCCAGCAGCAACAACAACAACAACAACAACAACAACAAGCAGAACAGCTGGCTATGCAGCAGGCCGCACAGTCCTCGCAGGCACAGGCACAGGCACAAGCGCAGGCCCAGGCTCAGGCACAAGCTCAGGCACAAGCACATGCCCAGGCCCAGGCCCAGCAGATGGCAACTCAAACACCTCTTTCCGCGACTCAACCTCAGTTTTCTTCGCCCGTTCCCCGCCAGCCTACACCCATGGCAAACGCAGGGTCCCCTCTTGTTGGTGCGCACGTGACACACCCTGTGGGAGGTACCCCGATGGTTGCTACATCGTCCAATCACGGCGCAGGTAGTCCGGCGAGACCACCTTCTGTCATCTCACAACACAATGCGATGGCACGAAGCGCCAGCCAGCAACAGAACGGCATGAGTCGCACTGGAACTCCGCAGATGGTGCAGAACACCCCCGTCATGAACACTGCTATGCCTGCCCGCAATGTTTCCTCTACACCCACTCCACGGATGAACCAGGGCAGTCCAACCGGCGCAATGCAAGGCAACACACCTATCATGATGCAGACGCCTCAGTCTAATGGTATGACGCCCGAGCAGATGCAAATGGCACAAGCCCAACAGATACGCATGCGCCAGCAAATGGCAGCACAGTCAGGCATGTCCCCTGGAGGCAACACGCTCCAGCAAATGGCCCTCCAGCGGGCGCAAATGACAATCCAAGCAAACGGCGTACCTGCCGGGCAGAATCCCCAGCATTATAGGAACATGTTGGCTTCACAATACATGCGCAGCCTGCAGAACTCGCAGATGGGAAACGCGTCTCCCGGTATGGTTCAAGGTGGCATGCCAAACGGTGGCCCTACCAACATCGCCAACATGTCTCTGAATCAGCTTCAATTGCAGCTTCGCCAACGTAGGCACCAATTGGTCCAGCAATTTGGCCAGGGACAAATACCCGCACCAGCTGTTGCGCAGCTGCGACAACTCGAGATGATCGTCCAGCAGCGCGAAAGCCAGCAGCAACAGCAGCAGCAGCACATGATGCAACAAGGAGGCCAGATGAACATGAATCAAGGCATGCAACAGCAAATGGGCATGCAGGGTGGGAATCCTGCCGCCTCGAACCAAATGGCACAATACCAGCAACTCATGCAAGCCCAACAACGCCAGAATCATCAACGTCAGCAGCAGCTCCTCGCTCTCCGTCAACAACAATTGGCCCAGCAGCAACAACAGCAGCAGAACCCCAATCAAGCTGCTAACGGGATGATGATGAACAACATGGGCATGAACATGAATATGGGGAACATGCAGGGTATGAACATGGCCAATATGCAAAATAGCGGCGGAGGCATGCAGGGTATGCAAGGTATGCAAAACATGAATATGAACATGGCCAACATGCAGGGTGTCAACATGAACAACATGTCGGCGCAGCAACAGCAACAGATGCGTGTGGCCATGATGAGGCAGGCGCAGATGAACCAGCAGATGGGGCAGCAGCAGGGACAGGGCGGCGATGGTGGCTTCAACTTCAGCGGAGTCTAGCCGTCTTTCGTGTCGAGCCGCCTTCGCTCTAAGCAGTACGCTCGTCCTAAGTCGCACCTTCCTCTTGAGCGTTGTGGATTCTCTACCCTGGACCGCGGATTGTTTATACTCAGGGTCATTGGCGTTGATTTCTTCCTTTTTATTATTTGGATGTTTCACTTTTGACCCTTGGGAGGGTGTTTTTGAAGGTGTTCTGGAAAATGCATCAATTGACAGATACCCTACTGTGCGGGCTGGGAATGAATGGCGTTACTTGGTTACTGTGCCTATGTCTCACTTCGTTGGTGTTTGGTCGGATTATACCGCCCATGGCGACAGGCATCATGTTTATAGTTGCGGATGGGGATGGTTTCCCCCTTATGATCAATCATTTCTTGAACTCAGCAACGTCGTTTCTCTCATAATGAAGTTCTGTTTCGTGATATATAGGTATTCATTTGTTTATCCCTTCTGCGAAAAGCCGCGTCCCGTGTCGGACCTTACATCGGCTCAAATATCAAATACACACCTAAAACATATCCATACAATTTCATCGTGGCTCAGTGGCATGCACGAATCATGCTCGTATGAGCGACTCGCAGCCGCACATGTCGACTGTAATCCATACCCATGCTCCAAGAGGGCTCGTTTGACGTCCACCGACCCCATAACGCCTCCTCTTCACACCTTCTCATCTCCACTCAACTGCCTATTTCTTGCCAGCGGAAGCGGCTTTGGCGAGGTCAGAAAGAGCCTCACGGCGCTTGAACTTTGCGTCGGCAATAACACCTATTCAAAACACGCATGTCAGATACATCCGGCTTCCCAACACACACTTCCAAAGCTACACGGAGGACAAGGAAGAGAATTGACGTACCAGCATCAGCATCACTAGAGAAGTTTCCAGACCAGGTGACGAACGTCTGGCCCTCGTGGTCCCCCGAGGTGATGGGGTAAGCGCGAATGGTGCTCACGACGGACGTGTACGAGAGCGCGGGCTGCGAGGAGATGACCGAGTACGTGATGAAGTGATCGATGCTCTATCCCAAAAAAAAAAAAATCAGCACAAGCACACCCTCACCAATCAATCCCTTAAAAAAAGAAATAGGTCAAACTTACCGAGTGCTCCTCCTGCTTGACATCCAACACAGTCCCATCCTTGAACGTCCACTGCACGATATCCGTCTCCTCGGACGCGCCCTTGACCCACTCGCTCTTCTCGAGCTTGCTCCAGAACTTGCTGAAGTCCTGCAGCTTGATGAGGTGCCAGACGTCGGAGAAGGGCGCGGCGATGACGGCGGACTCGCTGACTGAGGTGGAGGTTGGGATTGGCATTTTCGAATTCGTTGGGGGTTTGGAAATTTACGTGGAAGTTGTTGGTTTGGTGGGAGAGTTGGTGGTGCGAAGGTTTGTAGGTAGGTAGTTAGGTACCTATCTATGAGGTGCTTAATGTGAAGAATGTTTGCTTAATGGCGTCATCGTGTGCAGTTGTGGTGGGTCAAGGTACATCGACCCCGCCCCCGCATTCTGCGAATCTACTAGCAGGTTCCATTTTGGGAGCGTATGTATACAGTTCATGCTGAAAAAGAATGCGAAAACTGATTTGCTTTCTCTTTATTCCAATTAGATTTGTATGCGACCGTATTGTCTAAGGCGGTATATATAGATCTTGTAGGTCTATAGTTTGCGTATTTTGAGAGCTTCAAATGCTGGCTGGTTAGACGCACCACATCAGACATCAATTGGATAGGATGCTATAAGTACCCATCGAGAATTATGAAGGGGACGTTTAAGCAGTGATGGATTTATTGAGCCTTCTTAAAAAGATATCTTCACGTACAGTTTCATGATTTACTAAAAAATCGTTGAGTCGTTCAGCAATACTGCTAAATACATCTACGATACCTAGGTACTGCTATCACTACGACCGAGTAACACCAACCCTGCTATCCATTGTATTTCACGATTGGCAGCGAGATCATACCCAGATCTTTCCACAGTAACAATAATTTGAAATTGTACACATCTAATTAATAAAAAAAAAGCTCCTGAAGACAAGAGCTCCATCAAAGAGTAAGTAGTTTCTCACAGCAACAAAAACATAGCCCTCTACATGCCTATGTAGGTACCAACACACCAGATATCCCAATCACCCCATAAAACAGAAGCTTCCCCTACAAACACACAAAGAACAAAAAAAAACAATCCTATATTCTCCCCATCCCGCCACCACAACCCCTAACCCCAAGCAATCGCCACAAACAATTCGCGGCGCCCTCAACCCCCGAATCCCCGAACCCCCGACCACCACCAACCGAACGCGTACACCAAACGCCTGCCTAAACACCTAACCCACCAAGCACCTAATCATCCATCCCCATCCAAAACCACACCACCATCCCCCAATCATTCCTCCGATTGGCCTACCTTACCCTCCCAAACAAGTTGACTTACCTGAGTAGGTAGTCTAGCCCACTAGCCGCAGGTGGCGAAGGCAACCATAGGCAGACAATGTGCGTACGCGTACTGGCTGTTTTTTGCCTTGCACACGTGTTGTAGGTAGATGCCTAGACTTTTCGTATTGGAAACGGTGGAAGGTAGTGGATGGGTTTGGAAGGAAATGGTGTGGGATGTATAAAGTGTGGATGGTTTTCTCGTTTGGTGGTGGTTTGTTTGTTGGTTCTTTGCTTCACAGCTACATATTCTTCGAAGTTATCAAATACCTACCTTGGTATCTTACGCATTTTTGTTTGATTGGTGTATAAGAGTATACATATACATCAATACTTTCTACTTCTTCTCTCTCACACACACAACATCATCATCTTTCTATCCAAAACAGCCCACAACCTCATTCGCAAGTAAAAAAAAACAAAAAATAAACAAAACATGCCACCATCAGTACCCTACATGAACCGCACAGCCCCCTTCTGGGACTTCATCGCCGGTCTAGAAGAACAAGGCTCCGAGCATCCCTTCTTCGCCCAATTCACCCAACCTCCCCCTTCTCACCCCGACGCCAACGCTCGCGGGGCACACGGGTCCTTCGCGCCACCGCCGTTCGGTTCGTGGGGTGGTTGGGGCATGGGGTTCCCCTTTGGTGCTGCTCCCGCCGCCACTCCTGGCGAGGAGGGAAGCGGGATCCCGTTTCGACCTCGCGGACGCGGAGCAGATGGACATCGGCATGATGGGGAGGAAGAGAGGGGAGAGTTTGAGAAGGAGTTCGAGGAGGAGTTGAATAAGGAGTTTGGAGGGGATGAGGGGGAGAAGGAGAAGGGAAGTGAGAAGGAAAAGGAGGGAGGACATGATAACGGCGAAGGTCCATCGACCAGCAGCGGGTCTGAAACAGAGGGGTTCTGTCGTCGTGGACGTGGTCGTCGGGGCGAGCACTGCGGCGGCGGCGCACGACGTGGGTGTGGTCGTCACGGTGGTCCTCGAGGTTGGGGATGGGGTGGTCCCGGTCATGCTCATGGGCCTCATGGGCCTCACCATCACGGTCACGGTCACCACGGCCCTGGACGACGCGGGGGGTGGGGAGGTCGCGGCGGGCCGTTCTTCGGAGGAGCAGGAAGGGGAGGATGGGGAGCACCTCCTCAGCATCCCTTCAACCCACTCGCCTTCCTCGCCCCTCTCTTCTCGCCTGAGGCCGCCACCACGGCGAACGTGAACGGGACCGACGACTTCACTCCCGACGCTGACATCTTTGACACTCCTACCGCCTACATTGTTCACATCTCGCTCCCGGGCGCAAAGAAGGAAGACATTGGCGTCAACTGGGATGCCGAGAAGTCCGAGCTCCAAATCGCAGGTGTAGTGTATCGTCCCGCGGACGAGGAATTGCTGGAGCAGCTCGCCATGGCGGAGAGGAAAGTTGGTGCTTTCGAGCGCAAGGTCAGGCTCGGCACTAGGGCGAACCCGGCGAATGTGGACATCGATGGGATTTCCGCGAAGTTGGAGGATGGCGTGTTGAGGGTCGAGGTGAGGAAGATGGGGGAGTCGGGGTTTGTGGAGGTGAGGAAAGTTGATGTGGAGTAGGTGAACGTTTGAGAGTTTGATATTGGGATTGTTCTTGTAATTTTTTTTTTGGATTTTGTATTGGATTTGGATGAAGGGTACATGTATACATTAAGATAGGAAACTTGGGTATCATAAAACAATAAAGGAAATGAAGGAGAAATGAAAATAATCCTTTCCCGTGATTGTCTGCTCTTCGCCTCCCTCTCGTGATATCAAACTATGCGTATACCACTTGCTTTCCACACACCATCTGCTGAGGATCGCCAAAGAAATGCTTCCCTGCCCCATAACGTCAGTGATCATTCGGATACCAAACCATACAACTTGAAGAAGACGATATATGCATTGATCAGAGAGAAGATTAAGAGAGCGTCACGTCAACCTCGATCCAGCTTGTCGCGCACCCAGCTCAATCTCCACCAAGTTGCTAAAAGCTCATTGCAGTCTTTTCCGACTAGTAAGCAAAGAGATAACCCCTCACCCACATGGTCATCGGTAACTGATCTCCGTCTATGGCAGAGCTTGGACTTGGAGCTGCGGCGAGGGACGAAGCTGGTCCGAGAGGAGATCGGGCTAAGGATGAAACCGGGAATCATCACTTGCTTTGAAGGAGCAGGGAAATAGAAAAGACATACCTTGAGAGTTGTTGCTGCGGAGAGCAGAGGTAGGAGGTAGAGACTATTGGTGGGGCAAAGGGACGGTGTTGAAGTGTATACTCATTGATATTTAAAAGCAGCGCACGGGCCAGGAAGCCGGCTAGCGTGACCAGCGTGTCGGCGCGGCGTCAGGTAATGGACATCTGGAGGCATATGAATATTGGGTATGACCAAAATGACATCTGGACTGGAGATAGACCTGGTAGTTCCAGCGATTTCGAAGGTTTCATTGATTTCCTTGGCTGTGGTTATCACCCTCGACCCTTGCCAAGACCGCGCAGGCGGCGTTTGCGACCTACCACAAATCTCCGTAACGGGAAACACTGGCGTTGGTGGAGTTTCCCGAATCTGACTCATTGCTCTGGAGAGCATTTGTAGCAACCTCAGCTGGAGCGAAGTTAGCATTCGACGTAGTAACACTACCTTGCGGAACGCGGACAGCAAGCGCATCGTGGGGAGTGGGCAGAGTAGCAGTAGAGTTGATGAAGTTGTTAGGTGAACCAAAGACTTCAGATGCTGCGCTTCGGGGGATAGAATGATAGCGGGAATATACAAGCTCTGCTCGTAAGACGCATTCTTGACAAATAATTGCATCCGAGCGATGGGAGTCTTGATTGTACTCGTGTGCAGGACATAGTGTCTCCACCTTGCAGTTTGCGGCACAACTACGAAGGGCACCACAGTCCACGAGATGATTGCAGGAAAGAAGGTGAGTTGTTGACACGGTGCTCGCCAAAGGACAATGCAGTGTTGCCATGTCCGACCCGGTGTAACTATTTTCTGCCCAGGACGCGATGACGTGACGAGTCAAAGCGAGGGAGTGGCGAAGGGTGTAATCTCCCGTCATCTTGTATAGGCTGCTCATGGGGATTCCAAGACAAGTCTCACAGCCGATGGAGTCTTGTTGCAGGAGCGAGTTGCAGTATTGATAGGGTGATTGCGTAGCATTTAGGCAATTCCGTCCGCATTTCCAGTTGTCGCCAAAGATGGCCACAATATGACCGCAGGACAGAACGTGGAAGCGCGAGGGATTGCCGTTGCTGTCGACACAGCAAAGGTGGATCAGAGGCTTTGGAGCTTGAGTCACCGCCTGCGAAGGGAGGCCGTCGTGGGTGATAGATGGGTCCATGGTATAGTAATCAGTTGATTGTTTGGACTCGGTCATGAGGGTGCGTGAAATGGAGTGGTAATGGGTGGGAGGTGATGTAAATATCAAAAGGCGATGGTTGTGTTGATTCACAGTGTACGCTAGCCCCCCGCGATCTTGGAAGGTACAATCTGTTGACAAACAATGTTGTGCGTTTGACACAGCCGCAAGTTGATCGCATGGGGTAGTCGTCTGTTAGCCAGGTAGGTGCGAAACCCATTGTAGTTATACATGGTGGAATAGAGCAAATATTGTTCTGACGACGATTAGTGAACATGTTTGTAGGGCGCCATGGTAAGTTTTTATACTCAGAAATCTATGTATGTATGTACATGCAGTGGCGTTTCTCTTCATATGTGCAGTCTGAGGTATGACATGTAGTTGGGAACATTGAAGTCTCCGAGGTTGACTAAGCGCATCAATTGATAGACGACGTCCTGGTCTTGGATACATTACAGTACGGGTTGCTCCCCATCAATCGCGCCAGGGCTCTGCTGTTGTTTATTCTTATTCTTATTCCATTCACGTCTCTTGCCCACTTATCGGAAGGACTGCGCCTGCAATACATGGCGAGCCACGAGAACCACTCTGCCCTTTAAGAATCGCGGGGTGGCCAAGTACAGCACCGCACGAGAGATCGGATCGAACATCCCATTAGCGACAGCTTCAGGTACCCTTCCCCCATCCCCCTCCCCCTCCCCCAACCACACCGAGGAGGACCCAATGCCCGCCGCCGTCCCCGTTTTGCAGCTCCACTTGTATCGCGAGCAGGCCAGGCATCCTCCCGCCGCCCGCCATCCGTGCTTCCACCAGCCGCTGTAGCACTGTGCTCGGTACTCTGTACACAGTACATGTCGCTCGGCCAGCCACACCTCCACCACGCCGCTGGCATCTTGATGGACTCGACGTCTGACGTGACGGCAGGACAGACCTCAACTCGCACCCAGACCCAGCCCAGCCAGAGCTCCACGATATTGCTACACCCACCACCAGAGACACAGACACACGCCCGCCCGCCATCGTCATCCGCGAGAAAGAACAAGAACAAAGCCGCGCCCGCTTCCTCGACTCGTCGCTCCCCACCCACGCCCTCCTCGCCGCCTTTGTCTTCGCCCACCGCACCCTTTGATACACATGCGAGTGCAATTGCCATCTCCGAAGCTTCTTCCGCCAGCTCGCATTCCAAGCTGACGTCGTCGCGGGATTCCCCCCAGACGCCCGCTGCCGAGGTGCATCGTGACACAGCAACCACCACTACTACCACCCCCCAGAAGAAGAACCCTAGACGCACAAAAGGTCACAAGCCGAACAAATGGAGTAAGGGTGGTGCTGGTTCTTCGGATGACACAGGCTCATCGACGCGCAAGTCTGCCCGGAACACTCCCCACGACGCCGCTGCGCCCCCCAAGCAGCAGCAGACCTCACACTCGCATTCCCACTCTGTATCCCCAGCCTCTGCCGCGCAACAGGGACGATTGATGGCCGCAGCCTTTGCGGGCGGCTCGGGAGATTCGCGGCGGGGAGTCTCTTCTCCTCGGCCAAAAGGTCGCGGTACGATTCTTTGTTGCCCACCACACATGCGACCCTGTCTCTTCTAATGCGTTCCACCAGAAGCCAAAAATACCTTTTGCCGCAATGTCACAATCTACGGCCATTGCCGGTATGAGAACAGTGAGTTCGTCCCTGTCCGGTGTTGCGGATGTCTCTTTTGACACGGTTAGCTTGCCCATACATCCACGATCCCGCAAAGTTGAACCAGAACGAAAACATGAAGAAACGTTTCAATGTTGATTCGCCGTCCTTTACTCCGCTCCAAGCCAGTACCAACGGATCTATGACCCCAACATCCCGTAGTGCGGCCATCTCCCCAAAGGCAGCCAACGCCGCTGTTTTCACCCCAAAATCGCAGCGTTCTAGTAGGGTTGCCCTTTGCTTCTACCCGTCATCGCATGGCTAACTCCGTCTTCTGCAGCTACCAGCACACCAAGTTTGCAGACTAAGGAGCCTGTTCCTGAATGGCATCCACAAGAGTTCCCAGAGTTTGTACCGCAAACCTTTGAAAACCCAATGGTATGTCGACTCTCGTGATGCTGTCTGAATAGGGGGGTGTATTAATAAGGGCTGTATACATCTTTAGGTCGATTCCACCGCGCAAGCCCATGCTCTCAGTTTCGATCCCTTCAATACGTCTTCTGCTCTTTCTTCTATTACGGGTGCTGCTCATCAAGCCTCGACCATCAATCCTTATGCACAAGACCCAACGCTTTCCGGTGCTTCCTATTACCAGAACGCAGCGAGCTTCCAGTCATCTCCTGCATATCATCTGTACTGGCCTGTTGGTCCTCAGCCTACCGGCCTTTTGGCCTATCAACGAACCGCACACGATTTCTTCATCCCCGATGCCTTGCGCGAAGACCTCCAGAAGAAGGCAGAAGTTGCTCGACAAGTTGTCCCGAATTCTACGATTCCACCCATTGAGCAATTTCACTCTCTTTTCTGCTTGGATACAACTGCGCAAAAAAACCAATCGTTGTTTGGGTACAATAGCTGGGTATACAAAGCAGTTTCCTCCAAGGACGGCAACACTTACGCGCTGCGTCGGCTAGAAAATTTTCGCCTCACTAATGAGACAGCTATCCGTTCAGCCCAGGCGTGGAAGCGAATACTGAATGGTAGTGTAGTCACAGTCCACGAAGCCTTTACCACGCGAGCTTTTGGCGACAGCTCCTTGATCATAGTAACGGATTATCATCCCAATTCCAAAACCCTCGCTGAGGAACACTTCAAACAAGTTCCTATGCAGCGCTTTCATGGCCGGCAAACGACTTCTTCGCATGTGCCTGAACAGGTGCTATGGGGTTACATTGTCCAGTTGGCTTCTGCACTCAAAGCTATACACGGTTCTGGTTTGGCTGCGCGGCTGATCACGCCGTCCAAGGTGCTGCTCACTTCCAAAAACAGGATACGTTTGAACGCTTGCGGAATCCTGGATGTAGTGCAATCGGAGAATACTCGCCCACTTGCTGAGCTGCAGGCGGACGATCTTCTCCAGCTAGGTCGGCTCATCCTCAGTATCGCAAACAACCAACCTTCTGCGCACGTGAATATGCAGAAGTCTATGGACTATATTACACGAGGCTATACTGCACGGCTGAAGGAATGTGTTCAGTGGCTACTGAATCTCCAGCCCACACCCGGGACACCTTCCTCGCCGACAACACCCGGTGCTATGCAAAAAGATATTGATACCTTCCTGGGTGGAATCGCTGACCAAATGGCTACAGTGTTTGACAGCGAACTGCATGCACAGGACACTCTTGTAAACACTCTCGCTCGGGAGCTGGAATCATCACGCCTCGTACGCCTCATGGCTAAATTGAATTTCATAAATGAGCGTCCCGAATTGGACGCTTCCCAGCACGTACCAGGCAGCACAGGCCCCAGTCCATCAGCTATGTGGGCAGAGACTGGGGAAAGATATTATCTGAAGCTCTTCCGAGACTACGTTTTCCATCAGGTAGACGCCAACGGGCATCCCGTGATAAATCTGGCACATGTCCTCGATTGTCTGAACAAGCTGGACGCGGGTGCTGACGAGAAAATTGCCCTCATCAGTCGGGACGAGCAGAATGTGCTTGTTGTTAGCTATCGGGAGCTCAAGCGAGGGATGGAATCGAGCTTCCAGGATTTGGTCAGAGCGGGACGGCAGTCTGGAAAGTAGAATTTTCCATTCTCAAGCCCGCTGAGGGGAGGGGACGAGGAAGAGGATAAAGATGAAGATGAGCGAGAAAATAGCGAGGAATGATGAGGATTGAAACGATTTGTTGCGACAGCCCTTGATGGCTAATTTCTTTTGGTTATATTATTGTGGTTGGAGATTGAAGAAATGCTCTGCAGAACAGAACACACGTTGTAGTAGCTTATGAACAACAGTACAAATTCAAAAACAAAGAAAAAGGATGAAGCAATCCATAGCATTTCCGTGAGAGTTCGGTTAGAGTTGCCCTTTGCAACTACCGACCTCGGGCAATTGCAACAACTAACTTCCGGTACCCCTCGTTGACTACAGATTCTCAAACTGCCCCACCTCCATACTCCCTACACATCAACACAACCACGAAAGACAGAAATGGCCGCCCAAGGAAACTTTGAATTGCTCGCTTTGGAGAACCCGCTGCTGGATATCCAGGGTGTTGGGTACGTGTGATGCCTCCTGTGTGCAATTGGCGTAGACACTGCGGATGATAGGTGTACGCAAGTCCAGCTGACGAGTCGAATAGAGATGAGAAACTCCTTGAGAAGTACGGCTTGAAAGCCAATGATGCTATTCTTGCCGAGGAGAAGCATCTCGGGCTTTATGACGATTTGATCCAGAACTACAAGGCCGTCCTCATTGCTGGCGGTGCGGCGCAGAACACAGCTCGTGGTGCTCAGGTGTGTTTCATTGGTTTATTCGCCGACATCATTGACAATCCACTGATGCCTGAGACAACAGTACATTCTCCCGCCCAACTCCACCATCTACATCGGTTGCATCGGTCGCGATAAGTACGGAGCCCAGCTCGAAGACATTTGCAAGCAAGCTGGTGTCAAGACCGAGTACCGTTACGACGATGAAACCCCCACCGGCCGCTGCGGTGTAGTCATCACTGGCCATAACCGCTCTCTGTGCACAGATTTGGCGGCTGCAAACAAATACAAAGTGGAACATTTGAAGTCGCCCGAGGTGTGGAAACACGTCGAGAACGCCAAGTTCTTCTACGTTGGCGGTTATCACTTGACTGTCTCTGTCCCAGCCGCATTGGCGCTCGCAGAGGAAGCTGCCTCGAAGGACAAGGTAAGATCCAACCATGCGTATTAAGAGTGGAAACTGACAGGTGTAGGTCTTTATTCTTAACCTCTCCGCGCCTTTCATTGCCCAGTTCTTCAAGGACCCACTCGACCAGCTTCTTCCTTATGTCGATATCCTCATCGGCAACGAGTCCGAGGCCGCCGCGTATGCCGAGTCACACGGCATCTCCTCAAAGGATGTCAAGGAGATTGCCAAGTCTATCGTCAGCCTTCCCAAGAAGAACAGCAAGAGGGCCCGAACCGTTGTTTTCACGCAGGGAACTGACCCAACGATCACCGCTGTCGCCAACGGTAGTGACGTCGATATCAAGGAATACCCCGTCCACGCCATTGGAGCTGAAAAGATTAACGATACCAATGGTGCCGGGTGAGTCGAGCTTTAAGATGCGATATAACGAGTGCTGACAAACAATCGCAGTGATGCGTTCGCTGGTGGTTTTGTTGCTGGTATTGTGCAAGGCAAGCCTCTTGAGACCGCCGTCGATATGGGCCAGTGGTTGGCCAAGTTGAGCATCCAGGAGTTGGGTCCTTCGTACGTTGCCCACAAATTTGCCCACAAATAATTGTCTTTCGACAAGGCTAACACATTCTAGCTACCCTTCCCCCAAACAAACCTACACCCACAGCTGAACGCCCAATCGCGGAGCGTAAATGCTCGTGAATTTCAACAATCTACACGAGATCATGCATTAGGTCGAGACCTGTGCATGCATTCGAACCGAGGCGCCGTAGTGGGCACCAACGGTCATGCCTTGAGACGCCATTTTGGAGTTCTCCGACGACCGGACTGGTAGATAGAGGGGAAATAAACAGCCATTCAACAGAAATTTGGCTTATGACATGGATGTCATGATAGTAGAGACGACGTACAAAACAATATCCAAATATTAACTGAGCCTATTCTTGTCTTGTGATGTTACTCTCAAAAATATTAACATATGCCCCATTCCCTTCGATACGCACCTGCGAGTAACATTCATCAATAACAACCTCTGCTCACCCTCTCTCTTTATTCCTTGAGAATTTCCAGGTTTGGTGAGAGAATAAAGTTACGGACAGATGCAGCTTCCAATAATTTGGTGTTTTTACGAACAATTTCGGCCTTGGCTCTTCCCCCCTCTGCTTAATCTTCTGTGTACAATTGAAACGTCGTCTTCGGATTGACGATCAAGCCTGGCATGGCATCCTGTGATCTTTATAGGAATCAACGCTTTGATCCATGGAAGGTTACGGTCCCGATCCGGGTACGCCGGTGTGCTATAACGTGGGGATTTCAGTGATTTTTTGGCACCACTTTTTTTTAGTTTTTGGATCTTATTTTTGTCGAGGTCGAAGCCTCCCTATAAGTTTACTAAAAAAACGTGGGGAGGAAGATACATTATGGGTTTTGGTGGGCATGGAACAGAGCATTAACAGCTTTCCTTATTCTAACACACTGTTTAAGTTAATAGTATGTAGAAAGTACGTTAAGAGGCTGTTTAACAGTATTTTAAAATATAGAAAGTGCGATTAGCAGCCTTTTCCCAACCCAGCCAAACCCCGTAATGTACGCACAGACTTCCACTCGAAGTGGGCAGACGCGACGCGTCGTGTCGAGCTGGTACCTAAGACGTTAGCGCATTTCTTTAGAAAGTTAGGTCTTCCATCCCATAACAGCCTCTCAACTCCTATACGGAGAACACTCTCGAGTCTGACATCTCTCCCAACCCGAGGGAAAACATTACGATTGAGGTCAATTGAAAGCCTGGCCATTCTAGGCATTTCCCGCCATTACACTAATTTGCTCCACTCAGGACCGAACACGCAATACCTGCTGCTCTTGCTCTGTTCGCTCTCCCGAGGGAATTGCAGGATGAGATCTTCTCTTACCTGGACTTCCTCGATATTCGTCATTTCAGTCAAACCTGCCGTCACGTCAGAGCCCGATTCAGGTCACAAGTAAAACAGGACCGAGATCGCGATATCTTGGACGACAGACGCTTTAACGATACAATCAAACTCCGAAAGCTTGATCACTACGAGCGAAGCAATTATGCGAAAGGAAAACTGTTGTTCGCGTGCCACTACTGCCTCCGTTTACGACCAGCCTACAAGTTTCCGGACGACGAGCGATCTAAAGTTCGAACGAGAAGAAACCCCGTCAAACGATGCTGCATCGATTGTGACAGTGTCCGTGAAAGGAGGCGGGATAGACGGGTTTTCGGGACCGACTTTGCTGATCACTTAGACTTGGCGCCGCCGCCGTGGGAATACGGGGCGATCATGTTCGTACATGGAATGAAGCATAGATGTTGCCCTCGTTGCAGGCAGTGGGGGTGGGATACCACCACTCTGAGTACTATAAATTGGTGTGCGGGCTGTTTAATGAAGTGGGGATATCTATCAGTTGACGGGATTTTCTGCAATAGGATTGAACGAAGGTTTAAGCAGCAAATCCTTAAAATCTCGCAAGCAGCGGCGCGGAAATTCCACAATGGGGGAGTTGATCCCAGGCCAGGTTCGAACAGTTCAATGGAACTCGAACGCTTGGGAACCCCGATCTCATACTGAGAAACTGGCTCTGCAAACTGGATCAACATCAGCAGTGTACGCTATGTGCGACTCCTTCACGATTCAGAACTAGTGGCTCCAGACTTCGACAGCGATTGGATTCCAAGAGAAGAACGCTGGTCTAACAGGGAGGGACTGCAAGTCACATATTGGCATCCCGCAAGAAACAGGTGGCTCACGGTCAGCGCAGACAGTTGGAAGGAGTACACCAAGCAGCGCATCAGCAAGGCGAAGCTAACTGGCACGTACGATGAACACCACAGAGAAAGGTTTAACCCGCCGGATCACCAATGGGGGTTGGATGAGAGCGCGGACCAGGCCAAGATCAGGAATATGACGGAAAGGATGGAGCCGATGGTAAGCCATTGGTTAGGTGACAGGTTTGAGGATATGCCTGTTCCATATGTGCTCCATCCAAGGTTGGTAGCCGCCAGAAGGAGGGACAGGGCGCGCTTGATGGGGGAGGATAAGAAGGTGCACGAGGAGGACCGTGATGAGACGAATGAGGAAAAGACGAAGAGTGACGAGATAAACGAGAAAAAAATGGAAGCGGCCACCCCCAAGCCAGCCCATAAACCAGAAGTCAGAGTAACATACTTTATACGCGACGACTCAGAAAAGGGACACACCGTCAGCGCCACACAATTCATGCGCATGATCGAAACCAACATGTTCAACCACCAGAAGCCGCACCGCGGAGGCCTCCAAAGGCGCGAAGTCTGGAGCGACTACTCCGGCGACCAAATCACCTATTGGCACTACACAGACCGGCAGTACAAAACCGTAGATTTTGTAGTCTACATGCACTACCTCTACTTCTACCTCCACGGCCTCGAAGAGGGTCGGTACCCAGGGAATACTACTAAAACCATTGAACACGTGGAGAGAAATATCGAGAAAATTGAGGAACAATGGGGGCTTTATGTCGACCCGCCGGACATGAGTGAGTGGGAGGGTGGCCACTTCGCTCCCGAGCTCTTGCTACCCGACACCACGGAGAAGAGCTACCGTCAGATCCTGAGAAATCGCGGCAGGGCTTGGGTATCGGACATCCTAAATCGAGAAGGTTTCTGGTATGATTTTGACCCCTCGCTGCCTTTGGAGAAGGGCCAGCCGCTCATCACTGAATTCTTCAAAAAGGTGGGCTGAGGGGTGTGTTTTCTCTCTCTCGTGGCCCACGCTTCTACGTTCCATCTCGTGACTTTATCCTCGGTGATCATTTCTTGTGACTTCTCTTCCCATGTCTGCAAATTATCAACAAATCCGCATGTCCGAATCGACCATCTACTTCAGCATGTCCAAAATACAATGTATGTCGTAAAGTATCGGATTACTTGCGGTATCGACACAGTAAATGTTCACAATAATGTTCTGGGTACTTTAGCGATTAAGTTAGCACAAATCATCAACCACATTCATACAATTGACATCCATCTTTACCTACA
This sequence comes from Periconia sp. R9002, assembly GCA_023627715.1. Classification (NCBI taxonomy): domain Eukaryota; kingdom Fungi; phylum Ascomycota; class Dothideomycetes; order Pleosporales; family Periconiaceae; genus Periconia; species Periconia sp. R9002. The sequence goes on along the minus strand of JAMAHW010000053.1, from coordinate 252,949 downwards.
TAAGTACACACTACGACTCACCCGCCTATACAGTACGTCGAATGAATTACTTGCAACGGAATCTTAATCACTATTACGATAAGTGAATGAGGTAGGTGTATGAGCTATATATCTACTCATCGACCATGTAAAACACTGCAATAAGGATATCTATGTATGTGCTCCGGCAAGCGGATCGAACATGAATGCGTGATGGCGTCACATTGTTCACAATATTGCTATGTCGAGCATGTCCACTGCCCGGACGTTATCTTTATTAATTCTATATGTGTCGATACATACAGAGAGCAGTGGTGTTGCTTTGCTGTAATAAAAAAAACCCCAATTGTGTCTCTGTCTGTGTCGGAGTAAAATTCCTCTCTAATTCTTATCTCGCCAGTGACATGCTTGCGCGAAGCGTTTTCCTTTTTAATCATATCGAGTAGTACTCTTAATCCTCACGATCAATCCCTCCTCACTATCCCAACCCCCAACCCACCCAAACAAAAAAAATCAATACATTTCAACCCTGTATGCGTGTAGATGCACCTTCTCAACTGCGAAAAAAAATTGGACTTGCTGGGAATCGAACCCAGGACCACTCCCATCCTTAACAGATGCTAAGGGAGTATTATACCACTAAACCACAAGCCCTTTCTAGACAATATAAAAATTTTTGTGTCGTAATAGAATTTATATAGGGAAAGGAATGGAATTGGAGGGTTTGCGAAGCCTGAGGCTTTTTCTTTCCAGTAGGTGGTTTTTTAGTGCAGTGGGAGCGAAGTGTGGGTGGGGTTTTGGACTAACGGGAATGATGGGCGGAAGCGAGTTTTACGTATGGCACCTTTTTGGTGGGTGTGGAGTGGAGATTGTACGCTAAGACTTCGGCATAAAATGAATATTAGATGGTTTGAATAGTACGAGTACTACCTAGGCTATCTAGGCCTAGTTTAACAATATTACGAAAAGGTAAGGGTAGAAAGGAATATAGAAAGAAAAGAAGGTTGTACCAAAAAGGACTTCCTGATGCAAAGAGACAAACTAAGCTTATCAATACTGCGCGGTATTCTAGACCGGTGAGTGTAAGGCAAGGCTGCCTATAATCAAGGGCGGCAATAGATTAAAAATGAACCAATAAGCTAACTGGATAAGTATTTTCAGCTGACCGGCTGCGATGCATTGCATGAGGCAGTATGTTTTCCGCGCACCAGAGGCAGAGCCAGATTACCACGGTGCTTTATATAGAAGGGCAAATGAAGCTGTAAAAAACCTATAACAGTTGAGAAACAAATAATTGGATATATCTGATGAGGCGCGGTAAGGACAGTAAGCTAAAAGTACAGGCAAACAAAAAAAAATGCGGAAACCCCCCCCCCCCCCACAACCCCCAAATCAATAATTAATGAAGAACAAAAGGGTCGAACCAGCCAAACAAGGTCCTCCCGGGAATACAAAACTCCATCATTATCGACCCGCGTTCAGGTAGAGGTAGCAACGGTATGCGAGCGGCTTTACCACTGTTCAACTTTAGTGTAGCTCTTCCTGACGATGCGCTCGCCACGTTCATCCCTGCGGGAGTTCTTCTTGCCCGACCGCATCTTATTCTCCTTGACGTCGAAACAGGCGTCAGTGATCTTGGTGCTGCAGATCGGCCAGACCTTCTTGGCTTCCATGTCGCACATGAAGCCTTCCATGGTAGACACAAAGTCGGGGCCGAGAGAAGACTTGCTTGCGCACAGCTCTTTTGCGCTGTGTCCCTTGAAGTCACTCTTGACCAATTTTCCCTTGAATTTGCTTTGTGGTGACGCAGCCCTCGGAACAACGGCAGCCGTCTGGTTCGAGGCCAAGAGGTCATCATCCAGGATGGATCGCTTCTTGGGCACGTTCTTCCAGTTCGCCGGATCCTTGACCTTAGCGGGATCCTTTTCGATGTCCTGGAGGTAAGGACTGAAGTAGGGAACCGGGCTCAAGAGGTCGATTGTGTCGTAGAACTTCATTCGAGGAGCCACCTTGCACCATAAGTCCTTGTCGGCTGACACGGACTTGAGTCTATCGTCGGAAGACTTGAAAGAGGGGAGGTGGAGGGTGAGACCTTTGGTCGTGATGCCGTCCGAGCCATCGCCGTCGATCCACACGCACTTGGGACGATAGTCATTCGAAGAAGAGAGAACAGTGGTGGATGCGTACCAGTAGGCGCCGCACATCGCACCCATATCTCCGTACCTAATGATTGCACTCTTTAGCATTTGCAGCGTAGGATCGTACGAGGAAGCAACTCACCAGCCATACGACACACCGTTTTGAAATGTGACCGATATACCAGCAATGCAAATCGCATTGTTTCCATGCGAAGCGACAGTCAAGTACTCTCCTTGCGCGCCGGCTCCGAAATCAATTGTCGGTACCGTGGCAAGTATACCAGAAGTCGTGATGTCGTCGATGTCGTTTTGCTTGATTTTTGCATCGTACGCTTCACCCTTACGAAGCGTTTTCCCGCCTTTCTTGGCCCCGATGAGTTTTCCGTCAATGTCCCACGCAGCTACGTCGGGAGCATTTCCGTCGGTATTGTCCCCAGAACCAACGCTGATCTTGACATTGGTGATGAGAGGGTCTGCCTTTGGGATCAGGTCCGCGAGCATGGGAAACATCCCAACGATTCCGACCGCCAGTCCAATTACTTCAAGTACAGACATTTTGAGAATTCAGGATGTGATGTTCAGATGATGAAAGAGTAATCCGGAAGGTTGTGATGAGTACGACCAATTGGCGAACCAAAAAACAACGATAATTAAAAGAAGAGAAAGTAAAAGCGAGTGAATCGCGGTGAGTGAATTGAAAGGTAAAGAATGTGGTGGAAGTGTAGAAATGAAAGTGTTTGCTCTGCTATCTTGTTCTGTCGACACAGAACCTGACTTTTATACTTGTGAAGATGTACTTGTCCGCCCCTTTCTCAAGATTTCTCATGACCTTGTCGACGATCATGGACTTCGTATTGACGTTGACAGCGGTATTGGAGTTGAAGTTGGTCTGAAGCATCGCAACTCGACAAGAAGGGGTCCGTGCAACTACCAATGACATGTCTACAGGCATTTTTACGATATGCCGAGAAATAGTTTGGTAGAATTCCGTCCACTACGAATTCTCTGTGTGAAGAGGATCTTTCCTTCTTTTTGTCAACACCACTCGAAGATACTTTTAGGTATTTTACATGTAATTCTGTTCTAGCTTTGAAGTGAAGTCAGCTCTCTTACGCTTCACATACATGCAAAATATCTAGAAATACAATGGGACAATCCGCACAAGTGGGATACCCTTCGAGCAGTGCCGCATTTTCCTAACTGGGGTTAGGTTTAGATGACCGGGGATTTACTTCTAATTCTTTAACGAGTCTTGTAGTTGGTACTGTTATCTAACGTCTCACGGAGTAGCTGGTCTATGATGTTAGCCAGAAGTCCCAGATATCGTTAATCTCTACAACCTAACCGTGTCTGTGAGCAACCCTGTCTATTTCTAGACGTATTTTTTTGTCCGATATAAACCACACAAGCAAAATCATTGGGCAAGGCTTGGTAGCTACCTAGATTTTGTTGGATGTAAGGCTGTGTCAGCCAATAGGGATTCGTGAATATGTCCGTAACGTGTCGTATAATCTGATACGCATAAGATTCGAGAGGGGCGGGGGCAGCGCACGACCGATGTTTGATCGGCGACTTCAACTATGTGTATACAACGTACACTTTGCGCGATAAGGCTAGCTACACGGAATATGAAATGATTTGGGGGCCAAGATTAGCAGAACTTTTTGTTCAGCGAATCGCCTCCAGGTCGAATCTAAGAACCGTGTTGAATTGTTCACAATCGCTTACACATTATTAAAAGCAAGTATTACTACAATACTAACAATAACATATGTATAAATCTAATCCTATTGTACCCCTCTTTGAGACGTTCAATGATGTTATACCATGCTGTTATAATAGTATTTTATTCTTATGGAACAAGAAACACCAACCATCAATTGATATCGTCAGTCAATTTTGAGGGCAGGGTCAATTCATAGGACTTTTCCGAGTGAAACTTGTGATGCATGTGGGAGAGTGCGAGTTCAAAGCAACGATAATATGCATGTCAGCCACAACTTTTAGACCGCTAGCATTTCATGAAGAAGTGGAATCGTACTAAGTCGTCTCCAATAAACAGCCCGCACGCATTGTGGCGTATCAGAGACTGGTATAATATACCAGATTTCACCTAGTTTAGATTGAACCTATTTTGTATTCGCGATATAGAGCTCGATCTGCTGTACAACAGTCAAAACAGGCTCTAGCTACATTTCCAACGTCTCTACCGGAGTGTGGCAAATAACCAAATTTAATAAAACCATATAGTACTTGCGTGGAAACACAAGCTTTGTATAAGAAAAATCGGAGAAAACGGAGCTGAGAGGGTTTCGAATTACATCAAAGTGGTGCCGGATGATTTAAAGGCCCCCCGATGCTAATCCTGCGGTAGATAAGAGACGGATCCCATACTATCACGAGAGCTGCATCCATTTCCTTAAGGACTACCAACGATCACCAATATTCAAGATATCAAACTACATTCCATACCTCTTCCAGAGCCTAAACTAAAAGCGCTAGCCTCCTCACCCAGAAATCACGACTCATTTGGAGATAGCACGCTACTTCCAAAACCCTGATTCTGCTGAGAGTCGCGTCAGTTTGCGCGGGCCAACGCGGCGACTAGTGTGCTGCCCATCTATTGTTCCTTATGTTTCTTAACATAAGCATTCTGAATAGTGTTATACCGATGAAGAACGAAAGCCGCGTTTTAATTATGCCAAACTACACAGTGTTAACCTACTTAGCGACGGGTAGTATCGTAGATAAATAAATCTTGCTACTAGTGCTACAAAAAATTAATTATATCGTAACTCCGGATTGGTAAAGATGTCTGAGTTTTCGCACGGAGATGTTCCATGATTAGAACCCCCTTGGAGGCTAAATATTCACTTCATTCAGACCTCAATGTTGCAGTAATGTTTTAGTACACTGTATGGCTCAAAAGCGTAACTCGGAACCCGAGCATGAAATTTCAGCTTAGATTGGTCTATGTGATTCTGTATGATATTGTCATCGCGAACACCTAACCAGTAACAATCTCGTAGCTGATCCGTGAAGAAAGCGCCAGATAACCAACCCTGTTAACGCATAAAATATCAAAGCAAAGAAAAGACAACATCTTCTTTGCTGCGTCTGATAGCTGCCATAGACTAATTACCTCCCAAGGTCTTCCACCTCAAGTGCAGTGCCCTTTGAACCTGTGTTACAGTAAGCACTATTTTCGATCGGAAGTTGTTCTTGAACCTTATGTGTCCTAAACATCTAATACAATGCTGTTAGTGGGCTTTCTTGTACTCTTCTTCAACTGTCGCTGAAAGTATACGAAAAGAATGAGACCGAGGAACTGAAGTACAGCTTGTGACACATTGGAGATCAGGGACATGATTGCCATCTCAAAACTTTCTACAAGCACGTCAGATACTAGTGGACTAGGGTAAGGGTGTTGGCATGTGGAAAAGTACCTGAGCGAGCCATTTTTGCGTTCGAATTCGAAATTGCTTCAGAGTTTCGCAAAGTTAAAGTTTCTGGTCGGGATGGAGGAAGTAAAGTTTGATCTGACCCTGCAATGAGCCTTCTTGAACTTATTTATACATCTCGCAGTGCTTTCTTGCGCTCAATACTTGCCTTTGGACGAGACGAGGATTGAAGGACCATATCCTGCGTTTACATTTGCGGTTTAGCGGCGGAAGAAAGCCGAGAAGGGATAAGAGGCGGGCAGATCCTCTGTTAGGAGATATTTGTTGCGCAGTGGGCGGCGTCGTTGTAAAGGTGAGCTACGGCGCACTAACATGAGCGTAATCCACCTCAGTCTTCGGACTGCAAACAGCACAGGATTGCCTTAACCGGCGGAGCCATCCTTTTAATCAGCGGCAACCACCTTCAGCAAGAATAGGCTATATGAGATTAGATAGATTACCGCTTACGCAGCAAAGGCTTATATATAAGATACTTTCCTTAACACAGCACGTCTAAATACCCTCCGGGAGGTTACTTCGAAAAACATTAAATACATACAACATCAACAACAACGTGAGCGTAGTCTAGCATTACACACTGGTACATTTTTGTGTATATATGTTTACTAGACTACAGGTGGTAGGGGATAGTAACTGGGGGCTTCCATGAAATACGGATCAGAACTACTGTTTTTTGGTAAAGGAAGACGAAAGGGCTTAATAGGAATAAGTGGGTAGAATGAGATGAAGAGATATGAGGAAAACAAGCGCCTCTGTAATAGGCGGATACGATACAGGTGGACTCAATAGGGAAATATGGAAACGATAGGAAAATGACCGGGAGCCGGGGGGGGGGGGGGGGGGCGGAAGGGGGAATGAATAGAAAAGTATAGAGAAAAGGTCACGATGGCGTGGAGGGGGAAAGGGGCCGGGGTTCAGGCACCGGAAGCGGGCCGACAACATGACGAACACGCTGGAGGCGATGAACGGGCGTAGTGGTAGACGATCCTCACCGCAACATGGCATCATTATGCCTAACGCTGTTGTAGGCCTCAAAGGTATAGCATACAGCTCCGAAAATGACTTTAAAACCTAGCCAATCGGCAAGGCTAGTATCCAAAAAAAATTCTTGCGGTGCTTCGCCTCCTAAGCGACCTTCCGTGCGGCAGCAATGTCCAAGCACTCGAGGAGGGGTTCTTTTCTTTTTGTCGAGATTGTAGGGAGGTATGCCGCCGTTCCCCGACAAGTTCCCGACATGGAGAAGACCAATCGCGTTCCTAGCCGACTTCCGCGGTAAGCCCTTGATCCTAAACAATTGTTGCGCTCATCGTTCCCCCGTTGAGATACAGGGGGTTGACACGTCGGGAGGTGACGAATCGTGCCGTTGGTGTCGAGTCCAATCAACCAGAACTTCAGATTTTGCTCTACTTGTTAGTAGGGTTGTGCAATATACCGTATATTTAAAATTTTCGTGTATATGTAAAATACGGTATATACGTTGTAAGTGTATAAAACCAAAACGCTAGGACCACTTATTAGTAAGCTTCTTAGAAAAGTTTAATGTGACCTATGCGTTTCTATAAGAGGCTTAGCGTGTTCCTAATTAGATTAGCGTATGTTTAGGTTACTTTATATACATTTTATGTCATGTATATAAACACGTATATACGTATATACGTATAGCTCGTAACGTATATCTGCCAACCCTACTTGTTAGCCATTTTTCTATGGTACACTAGAGGCCCGAATCGTCACCTCCCGATGTGCCGCCCCCCCGTACCCAGACTAAGCCTTGCGCTCGAATCTCCTGTATCAGATTTTGTTCCTTGCTCCTTGCCTATGGCTATGGTTGATTACCACCTCCTCTGTACGCATTCGAGTTAACATTTAAAAACAGAACATTCGCTCAAATGAAACCAAGTTTAAATCGGCTCGCCAGCCTCCACTTGCTGCTACGTTTTACGACTCCCTGAGCGGCAAAGTTTTGATCCACGACTATTTATGCCATAATACGCGAACATGGCCCCCACGCGCCCAGTTCAAAATGGTCGACAGCACCAGAAACATAGACAAAGGCAGTGGCAGGTCGGTAGCGGGTTGGGGATAAAGAAACGAAAGAAGACGATTGAAGAAGACGGTTATGCCGGGCGTGGCAGACCACACACATGGAGTCTACGTTGGTTGAAAAGACTAATTGTGTTACGCTTTTGTGGACTGCAATTCCACGAGATTTTTGATTTGTTGAGTGTGTTGAGTAGGAACGCAACCCCAAGGATGTGAGCTTATCCCCTCAACTCAACCGGACAGAAACTGATGCTTTTAGTGAACGAACCGCACAGCATAATATGCGACAGTTGTTTGGGCCAGGATGGGCTGGCTTATGTGCCTCTGACAAAACTACAATGAAAAATCGTTTGCGATGTGTGCTCGAATCTGAAAGGTTCAGGGCAAGACACAAAAAGCATGCTGCGGCTAGATTGTCCGTTGTCGACGATGCAAACCACAAACAACTTTCGAAGATATCAATCAGCCCTCAGTCTTTCGCACAAATTCGCGCTCGAGCCGATCCCCTTGAACAATATAGAGAGGATGTCCTTCCTTCAGCTCTCCTACATCCCGGTCAAATTATTCCTAGCAGTATGGTATCTGAGCGTACCGAGAACCTCCACATGAGCAATATTTCAGTAGGCGAAATCCACAGGCTCAATTTTGTCGCCCATTCATTCCCCCCAGGCATCGATTTGCGTTTGAAAATGATATACAACGAGCCTTCACATACAGAGTCAGATGCTTCCACTGATCAAGATACCAATATCCACCCCGAGATAGACAACAAGAGTGTAGCGCCTTCACAGTGCAGTCGTACCTCGAAGATCTCGCGCATCCTCAAGACGCTTGGCCGGACACCATCGGAACGATCTCTGATCAAGCGCACGTTAAGCCTTCGTTATTCTTTCAGCTCAATCGGCACATCCGTATGCCACTCTATCTCTCAAACATCTCTGGCTCCCCGGGAAGACGCAACCTTGTCAGAACTCAAAGTTGGTGAGAACGAACATGAAGCTTGCAGACGGGCAGACGCACATTTTCTTGTGCGTCAACAGGACGACGTCCAATACATCAATCGTGCGCTACTCCAACAGTGCTGTTCCATAGACACGAGTTGCATACATAGGCAAATTGTGCATTCTACGATCAGTACAGAAGCTCAAAGGATCCATCTGAAATGCCCCCCAATCAACACTCTTCTGAGAGAGGGATGGGATGCTTTATTCTTTGCTACCCATGTTGGTGCGCCGTTACATGTGCTTCTGACTCTTGTCAACCACTTCGGTAGAGAGTGTAATCTTCGTGACCAAAATGGTCGTACGTTTTTGTTCTATCTGGACTCCAAGGTGTTGACAGAAACCGAATGCGGCTGCGCAAACTATCGACACAAGACAGCCTTTATGTGCTTGATATTGAACCTGCGAAACGTGGAATTCAATTTTCAACATCTGGATGCTGAGCGCAAGAATTTTCTTGACTTTCTTTGTTTGAGAGAACATTTTCGAATTGACTGGGTGATTGATTTGGTGAAAGAACCCACTGGTATGAGCGACATAATCGGAAAACTATCCAAATCTCTCGATATGTTCGGACTATCCTTCGTCGACCGGCTTTCTATTGAAGATTCCAGACGGATTTCTTACTGCTTCTCCGTCATGCGTTTTGCCTCGGTCTGGCCTTTCAAGAGTGGTACTGTTCGATCTCAGGTATACGATCTGCTTTCAAAGAACTACGACAAACATCGTCAAGACGACACGTTGCTGTCCCTTGCTACGACCTTATACTATGAAGGCGCTAACATGGATTGCCAATCGAACAGCGGGGAGACTCCCCTTATGCTTGCTGTAAAGCACTCGTGTATGAAGACGGTCAGGTTTCTGGTTTCCAAACGAGTCCGAACAGAGACACAAAACAAATCAGGATGGACTGCCCTAAATTTCGCAATGGCGAACTTCAACGCTTCTCGAACCTCGAAAACCTCAGCGTACGAGCTAGCGGAGGCTCTACGATTGTTGATGCCTCTGGTGGACCATGGCGCTCAGGCCAAAGTATCGAGTTTGCCATCAAAGCAGAGCGCAAGGCACTCTTGAATGATTTTTCCAAAGCCTAGGGCACGGCCATTAAACTAGAGCCCCCCAATGCATGGGCGAAGCTTCGGCATAGGAGTAAACAATATCTTTCCTCAAATCTTACTTTCAGAACTCATTTTCTTCTTCTTAATGTATAATATCCGCACTGCTCTAGGGGGCTTATGTGTCAGTTGTTTAGCCTCGCTATCACTTCAAAAGCAAATGTTCATGCTGGAATAAGCGGGAAAACATATATACAATCTCGGTTTTGTCTCGCGAATCATCATGAAAGCTTCATCGCACTATCATAAAGTTGGAGAGAACTTATCTCAGTACTCGTAACAACTTTTTTCACACATTCCCCCCTATTTTTGTTTACAGTTCATAAACCATCTGAACGCCCCCATGATAAATATACCCAAGAAGTGCAAACACATCGCAGCCGTGAAAAATGCGCAGCTAAATGCGCGTTAAAGAAAGATATATACAAGGAAACCCCCACTGTTGCACGAGTGGTAAAAACGTCCAGTAACACCTGATCCTATATCTTGGGGAAATACCTCCTCTTGTTATTCAGAGCTTCTATGAGACCTTGACGGAGGCGCTTCCCTGTCCACCGAATGCCTCAACAGCCATAACCAAGTAATTGAAGTTGCTGTTTCCGAAGCCATTCTTGGCCCAAAAATCAAAGTGATTCTTCAAAGTGATGGAGCCAGAGGTGCGCTTAGTCGTGCGGACAGACCAGTACTGGGTGAAGGTGCTGGTGCCGGTGATAGATGGCTGGTTTGTACGAGTGTCCTTGCAGACAGTGTAGGAACCGCCGTCCGAGGAGACCGTTCCGAGCTTCTGAGCTTGTGAACAGGGATCGAACTGTCCGTAGGATTCAACGACATAGTATTCGGCTTGAGGAGAGTTGATCCAGCCGTAGGCGGCGAGGTAGGAGCTGCCAGTAGGGGTGTATTGAGCGTCGAAATTGATGGTACTAGGTTCCAGTATTAGTACCGAATTGAAAGATTGATGGGGCAATCCACACGAACTTACCGAGCAGAGCCCGTCTTCCATCCCAAACCGACGACCACATCAGTGTTGCCGTTCCACTTCGCTGAGAAGGTGCCAGCGTTCAAGTCAGACTGAAATCCAGCAGCTTGGCCGTTGTAGTTCTGGACATAGTCCAAGCCCGCTCGCTTGCTGATGCTCATGGGCTGTGCAGCCTGATCCTCGGGGTCGACAACAACGTAAGGGGCTGCAAGAGCGCCGGTGGCAGCGAGGCTAACAAGAACAGAGGTAAACTTCATGATGATTATGAGTGAAGGGATGAACGAATGATTTAGGAAAAGAACGAGCGAATGATTGTGGGCTTAGAGGCTTGGAGAAAGCTTGCCGTGCCCCTTCTCAGCGTTGGTCCGCGGTGTTTATATACTTCATGTCGTTTGTGTGCTGATGTCAGTCGATAATTTGTTTGTTTCATACCATTGTTTGGACACGTCCAATCTCCCCTGACATCTCTCGCTAAACAGTATAATTGAAACATGGCAATGCACGTGTAGTGGGACCGGCTATCAACGCATGAAGTTTATTCCTTTTTTGAGTATAGAATGCCTATATTGTAGACTTGCCTGCGCGGCTTTGCCGTTGCCGTACCACTACTGATGATGCAAGATTATGCTATACCTAGTAGGATGTATCTTGAAGTGCATTTGGAGTAAGGTATCCTGGTGTGCGGCAACGAATAAAAACAACTTCGCATCGGCATATTTTTCTCTATATTGGATTGCCGCATCTTCGGTACAGAGGGACATATCTACTGTATATCGTAGAGTGCTTTTAGTTATCATTTTCGCATAACATGACGTTATTCAACATGATGATGGCCTTTAAAATCGCGACGAATGTGGAGTTTATGCAAAGCTTTGGCCAAGGTTATGAAAATCGTTAAGCCTCACCTACAACTGTAGACAGGGATACGCTGGCGATCTTCAAAGCAATTCGCAGACAAAGTTATGCCTGATAATGAGTTAACGGCGTAGCGATTAGACTGTTCCAGATTGGCGATTGGTCATGAAGGCTGTAGCGTGCGTGATGTATACTAGCACACTAGTTAGTGCTGCTGTGGGGCAGTAAATGACATGAAACACCTTCACATAGTACGATAATGAATGTCCTGATGTTTGCTTTGGTAGAACACTCAGATTTTTTTGCTTTCTTGACATGCTATTTCAAGACTTGAAAGTGTCACGACTAACACATTTACCTACCGCCTTTCAGATGATGAAACTGTATTCCCTCTCGATAGCTGCTAATCCCACATTTCATTTCTGGACTACGGAACTGCGCAAGGTTCTAGTCATTCGGATGATGTCTGTATATTCCTTAGCTTTAATATATGGTTGAACGTTTGAAATCTTACAAGCAAAATTAGGGGATGAGGCTCAGCTCCAACGTCTTCGCCATTGTCGGCTGTTGCAGTTGGGACTTCAAGGACCAAAGTTCTTAAAGCACATTCGATGCACCTATCGTCACATACGACGAGATAGGTTGGAGAAAAGTTTTGAGCAAGCTCCAGAACAGCGAATGTCGAACTGTCATCAAGTATTCGGTAGATGGATACCTCTTTATCAAGATGTGTCTGGACTTGATAGCGGGGACAATCGTCAACTGCTCTTGACCAGCGATTACCTTGGTGCAGATGTCGACAATGAACTAATCCATAACTCGCCAAAGCTTGATTCGCGATGTGAGTCGGTGGGATATTGACAACGTATTTCCCGCAATTCGGTAGCTGATATGTAATGCCGAAAGTTGGGACTCTTTCCTCCATTAGCAACGAAGGCTGTCCGAAATCTAATTCATGAGGGTTAAATAATTCGTTTTTTGTTGCCCAATCGGAACTCCAAGTCTTGCTCCTTAAACCAGTCTTGCTCCTTAAACCAGTCTTGGATCTTGTCGATGGCTTGACCATGCCATTCGATTCTCCCTGGGACAATATGGATCCGGCCAAGGCAAAACCCAGAACTGTCGTAGACCGAAAAGTTTTTGAGAATGTCTCTGTACGCACAGATCCCGTTTCTTGACCAAGCGCAGCTACTACTATCTTCCAGCCCTTTGAGGTGGGTGAATAAACCCACGGCTCCATCTATCATTAATCGCACTCTTTGGTCAACTGTATAGAGCTTATTATCCGCTCTTTCAGGCTCAACCACCCAGACAGCTGAACCCAACCTTTCCCGCAACTTCGTACAAGCGTTATTATCAAGTGGTCTGGCTTGAATTTGCTTTTCATACAGGCGTTTGAAACCACTTATCTTCGGCTGTAGGTTAGGCTCAACAGTGACATTGGATAATACGAGTGCTGCCCGCAGAACGGTCTCTAACACGAGGACATAGCAGTGTCTTCGCACTTTGCTCTCTGTGCCATTACAAATGACACAGTTACATGAATTGGTTATCGCGGCAATCACGGATTCATATCCCTGTAAGGCTTCCACAAATGTGCAGGCGGCAGCGGTTTGAGCTTGAGACTTTACATCTTTCAGCTCCGGGAACCAATGGGCCAGATTTTGAAGATATCCATAACCGCTTCCTGTATCACTGTAAAAGATCCAATTTTTTCGGGTGTCAAAGTCGACGTCTTCTTCTGCCTTCGCGATAGCTTCAAATATTCTTGCTGCGTAGCCGAGCGCATTCCTAAAGTTCACCCTCAACTCCAACAAGGCTTGGAAGGCGGGGTTGAACGATGCTGATAAGCACTCATCCCATTGTACACGGCCGCAGACCACTAGTTCATGATCCCGATCGTTTGCAAAGAGATCTTGGGACACGTCCTTAAGGCGGACGACTTTGCTCGGGTAGCGAAATATATCTAGGTTGATGTTTTGAGATGATCCCGGGAACCGATTTTTGAGGATGAAACGTGCGTGTATGTTGGATCCAACGTCTGGTGTAGTGTACTTCACAGCTCCGTTTTCATTGGTGATTTCTATGTTTATGTTGAACAGCCATTCGGCGACAGCCGCGAGGAATCCAGTATCGGCCCCTCCTTCGATAGTAAGGGAGGATATTTCTCCCTTAGCAACGCTTCCAAGGGTTACGAGTGCCTCTGCCATACTCTCCGCAGACGAACATGCCCTCCATCTTTCGTCAAAGTCGCCATGGTTTCCTTCAGTAAACACATAGCTCTCTGAACCATGAAACCTCATGAAATCATCAGCCTTTTTACCAAAATTGGTGGTTGCAAGTGTCCCAGCACATGATTTGGCCAGCTTTGACCAGCTTTGCAGTGATGGTGTTGTTTCCCGATCCAGATTGAGGTAAAGCACGATATAGTGCAGAACTTGAGCGACGTAATCCTCATGAAATATCTCAGAGAGCGCTCCGCATATCGCCACAAGAGCAAGGCCTTCAAGCTGGCTACTAAGCATACGTGGAATGCTTCTTTGACCAATGCCAAATTCCAGAAACTTTCCGAAGCCTGCGTAGGATTTCAAGGCGTTTATAGCATTTATTACACGCTCCTGCCCTGCAAGGCCTAGAGGAAGCCTTTGAGCGATTTGAACAGCATGGACAATCACTAAAGGTTCAACTCCATTCCGAGACATTCGAGCTATAGCCTCCATGGTGAAAGTAACTAAACCACCGGACAGGCGGACCCAGTCAACTGTCCCATTTTGCGGAAAGTTCCCTTGCGGCACTAGGTTATCAGTGCTCATACTTGAACGGTCCTGGCTGTTTTGAAGCGGAGCAGGATTGTAAGGAGAAACAGTCGGATTCAGCGTACGATGTGTAAAGGCTCATCAGAGGAGTGCGTGATGATAGTACGAAGCAACATTGACATAATCGTGAATTGACGACCCCGCCCCGGTGAGTGACGGTAGGCTGTGCATGCATGTGCTGTGCCGCACACAAGCACGTGACTGGCTCCACCCCCATATGTACGAGATAATCAGTTCTGATACCTCATCTCAGCCTCTGATAGAGCCTCGCTTTCTCGTTCTAAATTTCTGCCAGCCACTGTCGGTAGGCTCTGCTCGCGTCCTCGAAGGCATCAGAGATTTCTAATTTCAACCATACTCAGTGCTGCCCCCAAGAAGCTGATTAACATGCTGAGCGTATAAAGTGGTGCGTTCACAGTCGCCACGCAAACTTTTATGCACTAAGTGGTTGACAAGCATAATGGTAAATAATTTTGAAAATAACCTGTCGCGTCATGGCGCGAATCGCTCCCATCAAATCATTGATATTGTCTCAAGGACAGGTGGTGTTCGCACTATACAGACTCACCACCGACGACAATGCTCTATGAATAAGGTGGCTTATGCCGCCGAAAATGGCGGCAGAATGTATATAGCTTTTGAATACAAACTTATTAGCTAGTATTTTCCATACCCATACAACCGGAATCAGGCACCCCGTATGTAGTGGCTGAGTAACCCCTTAAACCAGCATGAGCCGGCGTGATTGTGCCTGGTCACGCTGGTTTCTCCCTGAGCTGTATGGGTCTGAAATTCGGCCCCAATCAGCTTGAGCAGTCCCATTTTCAGCCTACTATCTTCCATAGCCTAGCCTTTGACCACCGCTATCACTCAGTGCTACTACCATTGATTACAGCGCACACTCTCTCCGCGTAGTCTCCCTATCAGATTGATCGGATACACGCTCAACCAGGGGACTGACAGTCGACGGCATCGACGAAACCACCACATGCATAACCGACGGCTGTAACTGCCGTATGTGCTCTTGTGTGTTTCAACCTCGCAGTTGCTGTGCCGCAGCGGGGGGTTTAGAATTAGATAAGCTTTTTAAACTAACGTAGCCGAATCCTATGAATGCGTGGTAGCACACACTTCATCCCTCAGACGCTTTTTCCTTCGTTAAATCCATTGTCTGATATTCTTAGTCTTTCCATTTATACTGTTCAAAGCTCTGGAACATGGGTACGGATTTAGTTCCTGTGACGACCAAAAAGGAGGCGCGCGCTGTCATCGAAGAGCTAGCGCGACGCAAAGGCACCTATACAGATGCATTCAAGCGAGAAGCAATAGCGGAGGCAGAGAAAGGCCGCAAGGGCATGCTGCAAGCGATAGAAGGCAGCGAGGAGGTTCGAGAAGACTTAGCAAAGGCACTCAAAATGTGAGAGATCCGCCGTAGTCCTCTACGACTATTGCTATGTAGTAGAGATAACATTCTTAGCATATCAACCGACCTGTATACGAGTCGCGCGCGGTTCTTGATGGAAGTTATTCAGAATGCTGACGACAACAACTATGCCAAGGGCAAGACGCCAACAGTGTCGATCACTGTCTTTCCCAAACATGTCAAGATTGAATGCAATGAAGTGGGGTTCTCCAGAGAGAACATTCAGTCGCTATGTCGGACCGGGCGAAGTTCTAAAACACCTGGCCAAGGCTACACCGGCGAAAAAGGCATCGGCTTCAAATCTGTTTTTAACATCGCCAATCGGGCACATATACGCTCTCCCCCATACTACTTCAAGCTGGATCAGACGAGAGATCTCGGCATGATTACACCCCAGTGGGACGAAGACTTCTTTGACGACCATGAGGAAGAACACCAGACGACTATCGTCCTAGACCACATCTGCGATCGGCTGATAAATTTCTCAGTTGCGCTTAGAGAGGATATCAACGCAATTGTTCCTGACCTCATGCTTTTCATGCGGCGCATAGAACAGCTTCAACTCACGCTCTTTGAGTCATCGGATGGCTACCCAGTCATCTCAAAGCTTTTCCATCGTGTGGGTTGGACACCCGATTCAGGCATCGTGTCGCTCAAGGAAGTGAATGCCAACACTACGTGCCGCTTGTACAAACACCGGACCACCATTGATTTTGAGGGGATCGAACCTCGACGACCAGATATTACAGAGACCGACATAGTTCTGGCGTTTCCGGTGAAGAAGAAGTCGGGCAAGTATAAGCCCTATATACGAAAGCAGAACCTCGCCTTTGCATATCTGCCTCTTGGGGACTTTGGGTTCAAGGTGTGTGACAATATGATGGCTTAACCACTTCTGCTAACGTGTGCACAGTTTGTTATTCAGGCGGATTTCCTTACCACGTCGAATCGACAATCAGTCGCCGAAAATAGCTTGTGGAACAGAAACATTGCAGACGCGATTCCGCTCGCTTTTGAGGAAGCTATCGACAACTTCAACTTTGGGGACTCAGATCTGGATGAGCTAGCAAATACGTGGCCGCTCTATCTCCATAACAACACTAGTGGCCGGAGCCCTTACTGGTACAGCATAGCAGAGAGCATAATTGAGCACCTCAGGGGAGCGTCCGTCATCAAGGATCGAGACGGCGACGTCGGGGAGCCAGAAAATCTCACATTCTTGGACTGGGCGCACGATCGCGATGGTGAACCGATGTTTGGGGATACGTGGGATTATGTATCCTCTGATTATCCCAACTCAGTCCGTGAGGCGCTCTTATCGTTGGGTGTCACTGCCCCTGATTGGGGGTGGATGTGCGAAAAGCTCCAGATCCTGCAAGATGAAGATTTGCTTCGCAGGAAGATGCAAAGCAAGAAGTGGTGCTCCGATCTCGCCAAGGTAATTCTCCAACCACAAGAGCCTAGGGGGACCATAAAGTACGCAAGAGACCTTGGTAGGATTCCTCTGATCCCCTTGGCTGACGACACCTGGCGGTGTGCCCCCTCGTCGAACGAACCAATCTACTTTCCTGCAAGCCTGGGAACAGTGATTCCACCCGGATTAACACTGTCCCTAGTTGAGAAAACAGCCTGTGCTTGTCCTCAGAGAAGAAGGCTCTTTGAACTCCTTGGCGTAAAGGACTGTGACGTCTCCAACGTTCTCGAGCGGATCTTCGACTACCACGCCAGATTTAGTTCGGCGCAGACTGTTCATCTCATTGCTCAGCTCCATTACCTCTATAACATGCGAGTGCACTTGTCGTCTGACGACATGAAAAAGATTTACTTCGTATGTTCCACCAGCGAGTACCTCCACAAGGGTACCTCGGTATATGCCGATATTTCTCTTGGTGGAGAGCTGCAACAGCTTTTCTCTGGTTACAGCGAGGCGCACTTTCTGGACAACGACTACTTCGCGGAATTCAATCCTTTTGAAAAAAAGAAGTTGGCCGAATGGTTAGGTCAGACAGCCTATGTGGCGCTAGTCCCTCGCCTCTTCGCGACCGGTTCCAATGGGCTCCATAAAGACTTTGAATGGTTGTTGGCTAATAAAAACGACCGAGTCTTGGCTACCTTGCATGAGAATTGGAGTCTGTACAAGGGCATGACCAAGGCGGCGAAAGACAGAATAGCAGGCTACGCATTTAAGTGTAAGTCCGGCGACCAAACTGCTTTGCGAAACACCTACATTCCCTTTCCCAAGCTTGTAGAAAAAGCTCGAGAATTTGGCATTGGTAATCACTACGATTTCCTGGCTTTGCCTAGCGATGAACCTGAAGACTGGAAATTTTTAGCAAATTTCGGTGTCGGACTGGATGAGGGACTCGACTTCTATTTGTGGGTTATGAACCAGTCGGGTTTCGAGTCGCACATGCGCATCGATAAGTCTAAACAGCTTTACCTAGCGATCCAGTCGCAAGCTTTCTCACCCGCTGAAGAGGAAAAGGTAAGGTAAGTGTATACAGCTGCATCAGTCGCGATCGTCTTTCAAGGTGCATAGACAACCTGGAGCCGACTGATAGTGCTGACTGTCATCACCAGGAAAGCGTTTGGAAATCGGTTTATTAATCTTCCAGAACAAGATTTTGAGTCCCTGAGAAGTTGTGTTTGGCAAGGGCCTAAGGGATTCTCGTCTAAGCCCACTTTACGCCCTGTATACGGACCTGAATTGGATCGGCTGTTCCAGAAGATCTTGAAAGTTCCAGACGCGACCGGCGCCGAAGCTCTAGAATATCTGGAACAGCTTAGAAGCGAAAATTCAACGAGTATGGCAGATGTTACTGAAGTATATGTTTATTTACAAAATCCCCATGTAAACGGGTGAGTAGAGTACAGGATGCTGAACGGAATGTTGCTGACTGGGAGCAGGTTCTGCATCAATCCTAAAACCGACTGCATTGCTATACCGTCTTTATCGGGCTGCGCTCTCGAGTGGAAAACCCCGTCTCAGTGCGTGTGGGACGACGCAGAGTTTTCGCAGAATGGGCTCGAGTTGAACAGCAAGACAGCTATTCGTCGCACAGTAGAGCAGTATGCACCAATGGCGAAAACCTTTTTCACTGACGTCCTCAAACTTCGAAACGCTGACATCAAAGACTTGCTTGCCGACTTGGTCTTAATGCAGAAAAAAAAGCGGAACGATCCAGATACAGTGTATCGACTCTATGAGAGAATCGAGACCCACCGTCGCAGCAGCCCAAGAACCATAATGCATGTATCTACACCTAGAGCGCCATACCTGTCTGACTTCATCACAGAAAAGCTTTTAAGAAGCGCCCCCTCGTCTTTCTTCGTGATATCAACGCCCAAAGCGGCCAGTGGCTATCACTAGAGGACTGTATCTGGACTCGGTCGGTTCTACGAGACAAGCATGCTCTTAGGTCTTCGTTGGATCAGTATAAGGGTCTGTTCCGAGACACATTAGAAGTTCCGAATGCAACTGTGGACATGCTAGTCGATGAGTTGAGATCCACAGTGTATGTCACATCGGGAGATAAAGACGAATATGAATACGTGAAGGAGCTAGTGCAAGAACTTGCCCGCCTACGGCCAGATAAAGAGGCGCTGTGGAATCTGGACAAGGAAGGATTCTGGCCGTGCCGAACGCCAATGGGCTCGCATGAGCTTTGCTGGATGGGAAGTTTCTACGTCAATGATCGACAGGATCTATTTGACATCTTCTCTGACAGTCATACCTTTCTCGACTTCGATTTCAGTACTTCCAAATCGGTTAAAAATTTGCTGCTTATCCAAGGCTGCAACTCGTTTCTGTCCGAGAAAGTGTTGATAGAAACGGAAGCTCGGGAACCGCTTGGACGCAATCATGGCCTCACGCAGGATTTCCGGAGTCGTGCAGGTGCGCTTTTGAGGTAGGTAATTTAGCTATCGAAAGCGGACATTTCGAAGCTTACGCTGATTTAGATATTTTGAGCACGAGGAGTGTAAGTCACCTTACCCCCTTCGGTCGCTTCTTGAAAACGCCGAGGTCTGGGTGAGTGCAGACATTAAGACGCACTACACGTTGGAAGACACTACTGTGACACAAAGTGAGGGAGGCTCCATGGTAGAAGTAAGCACGAGAAAAGACAATGTTGCTAAACTGAAGATTGTCGTCTCGGCGAACAGAAACATCCGCGATTGTGCTCTCATAGAAGACTTTCCAGAGCAGCTTGTAGCGGCATTGAAGCTTAAACCGGCCAAACTCCCAGATCTTCATCGCGTCTTGCAGGTGCCAATCGCCTCGCTGAAGGCCTTGCTGATCAGGAAAGGAATTACCGACGGAGACGCTGCAAACAATTACGAAGAGACTCCGGTGGCAGAATCAACAGGACAAGAAGATTGGCAGAGTAAAAGTGGCGGCGTCCATAATACTAATAGTGACGACGAATCGACGAGTTTCGCAGGCAGTGATCGCTCGGATTTTGCATGGTCAACAACCATAGAAGGTACCGGTGCTTCGGCGAGGTCTGAGGCTGCAAACACAAATCTGCGACCACAGGTGCATCCTCGACCTAGTTCTAGGCCCTCTACACCCAGGCCTCGGTCGCCTGATGATACGAATGTACCTCCCAATGAGATCCCCGAGGAGCGACCAGATATCCCACATCCTTCTGCCGCTGGTCTTTATAGCACGGATAACCGCAATCGGAACAGGGAACGGGTTCAAGAGTTTGCCCGTAATGCGGGCCTCGGATCTAGCTCGCGATTTCGAAGGTCAAACTCTGAGTCTGGCAGTGGTGATGGTGCTTTTGACATGAGCATAATAAGGGAAGTCCTTGAACCCGCTGAGCGTCCTAGCATTTCGATCCCGGCTCAAGTCAACCCCAGCCCGCGACGACGTGCAGCACCGATCCCGAATCGTAATGAGGAGGGAATGGCCCGTGACTTTGAAGTCGGCTTCTTGGGAGAACAGTTTGTAAATGCCCTTAAACAATCGGACTACCACACCTGGCCCGGATGAAAGCTGACGCCTGTCTAGGTATATACCTTGCTGCATGATACACTCAGGCTGCCCGACTTCACTGGCGAAGACAATTGGACCAGTTCACTGCGTTCTCGTGCGGGCTTCTCAACCTACGGCCGCGAAGTGTCAGACTTTACCTACAAGGACACACAAGGAGCACTTACTCGTCACTTTTTGCAGATGCAGCACCCATACACCACGCCAGAGTGGCTGTACACGGCTTGCGACGACGGTAATATGCCTCTGTACCGGATAGAGGTCAAAAGTACTACGAAACAAGACCCTGCTACTACCTTTTATATGAGTGGTCATCAATACAAGCTGGTAAGTCCTGTAGAATCACGCAGCCGTCAGTAGACCTTTCAGCT
The DNA here is from genome assembly GCA_023627715.1 of Periconia sp. R9002. Taxonomy (NCBI): domain Eukaryota; kingdom Fungi; phylum Ascomycota; class Dothideomycetes; order Pleosporales; family Periconiaceae; genus Periconia; species Periconia sp. R9002. The sequence goes on along the minus strand of JAMAHW010000053.1, from coordinate 231,772 downwards.
GATATTGATCAGGCAAAGAAGCTGCGCGTCAATTCGGTGACACCATCAGAGATCTACGTCGTTCTGCGTATATCGGGCTTGGATGCATTGGAAGATGAGGCGGGACACCAGCCGCAGTGGAGAGTCTATTTGGACCCATATACTTGCGGCAAAGAGGGACTACTGAACTTTGTCACGCCCACGTATGCCGTCACAGCTACCGCGTAGGCTGACTATATATGATCTGTTTCATTTCTCAAGTATCGCGTACACTCGCGTGGCTAGTCTACTGGAGTACTAAGATTGTGAGGTCTTCATTTGGGTCCTGAGTAGAAGCCATGGTGGGAAGGATTTGAGGTGTTCTCACGTGGAGAGATCAAAAAGGTATTACGAGCCGAAGCTAGGCAGCTTAGTAGTTACACATACGCATTACTTTACCTTACTTCCTATGTCTGTTTTGTGTACTGTACATCTGTAGCTCTTTAAGATCTACTTAACTTAATCAATAAAGCCTTGTTGATTGCGCTACTTACTTCAGGCCCTACACGCGTATGAGGGGAGATAGAATAGGTAGAGCATTAAGTTTAGGGTTCAAAAATAATGTTATCTTAATCCTTCTTTAACTATCTGCAGTACAACTAGCTATTTACTTTTAAAGTGCATTGTTTTATATTTCCCTCCCCCATCTCTTACAACTAATACCAGTGGACTATATCAGAAAGCCTACATCTATACCCTACTCTTTCCCCTTAAGTAACTAAAAATTTAGAGGAAACCTGCTCTGTAACTGCGTGCTATACATGAATATTGACGCAAGAACGGGCATTACCCCTATAACTATAAACCTAAGAAGACTATTACCCTATCCTAACCTAAGACTACGATAACTGAACGCCGTTTATGTACATACTTTGCTTCACGAATATTATGAGGGAAACCAGAATTCGAACTCGGTTTCCTTTAAGAAACTGAGTACTCGAAGTACGTACGATAAGTTTGGATTATACACGACTGAGGCGACAATACTGGACTGTGAGATACAGTAAGAAGAAGTTTATGTTGTTATCATCTCCATCACACTATTTAATGGGAGTTGACTACCAGCCCCTCATAATTGAACATCAGAACCACGTTCTTACCATCTCAATAATCAAGAAAATCCAAGTGAATTTTCTCCGCCGTTGTCCGCCGTCATCCTCCGCCGCACTTCCGTCGGTTACGTGGATCAGCTTGCTCAGTCAGCAACCCACCCTGCTCATTCATTCAAATACCACCAATCACAGTAACACAATCCGCGATTTTATCTCGGCTTTGCCTTTTCACTATCTCGCAATATCGGCTATAAAGCTTTTTATTGGAATCTGCAATGCCTGAGGCTGCTTTTGGAAACATGCCGCGAGGTTCAGCTGAGGTGGGGGCTGGAAAACGTGTCATCGTGCCGGGAGCTGGGCTTTGGACTTTTGTCTAGTTGTTCAGCTTTGGAAAGAAGCAGGTCCCTATTGTGTGCATTTGGTTGGATGCTATTGACCAGTTATGCACCGAAACGTCTACCTCCATTATTCCGCCGTGACATGGGGGGTTCAGGTGGTGATTTAGGGAGGCAAGTTTGTCTAGTGTTCTTCGAGACGGGATATGAGCAATGATTATCTCGTAGTAGCATTTATTCTTGTGCATTTGATGATTTATCTTCTGTCATAAATAATGTTGCTGAGCAATGTAAAATAATCAGATTCTTTACTTGAACTGAGCTGTTCCATGCACATTATTTTCTTATCCATTTACCCGAGGGATACCCCGAAAGAAAGCTTGAAGAGGCAGTTCAACACCTACATCAAATTCTACGCCAATCATTCGACCGAGATAGCGCAGGACCACTTTGTTCCCAATTACTGCATTAGCAGAATTGCCTATTTGGGCAACAGTAGAGTTACAGAAAGGCAGATAGAAGAAAATGGCAACGACGTTTACTTTCGTAACGCATAAGGGGCCTCGGCCGGAGCACCGAGGGCTCGTCAAGTCGCATGTAATGCGGGAGTCACAAAGGAAAAGAAAGGAAGCAAAACAGCAACAACGCAGTGGTGAGTGAACAGCTTGATGAGCCTGAAATTGTTTGAAAAATCAATAGAGTTTTCTTGGCTGACTTGGGTTTAGCAAAGCATGATTCTTCGCAGACAAACCAAGCGGTTAAAACACAACTCCACGATTGTGCGTCGCGAAAGCAAAGTCCCACGTTGGGTCCTAGCGGTGTGCAATCAAACAGTGAAGCGAAAGAAGGTTATAATATCGATGATGTTGATAGGAGTCCTGGCTTAAGATGGGGGTCAGCGGCAGTTGACTCAGGTATCGGGTCGCCTCACTACACGTATACTCACAGACGTAATCTCGATACATTCCAAAGCTTCTATACAAGAACCAGAGAATCAGATTTAAAAAAGCGCCAGAAAAAATGGCTCAGCCAATATCTGGATGATATGTATGCCCAATCCTCCAGCCGAGGGCAAACGTCCGAGTCACAATCATTGGATCTTGATTATAACGAAGCAACTTCTTCACATTACGACATCAGAATCAGCCCCACTGATTGGGCGCAGTCAGTTTGCTCTCCTTTCGATGAGTACCTTGAAGATCCATCATGGGTACTCAATAATGTTTCAGAACGACTGAACGCAGCGTATACTCATTGTGAGTCCATCCTAAATGCATTCAGCGAGGAAAGATGTAAAACTATATCCTGACCTTTCTAGACGCTTCAAGACTCTGCAAAGCACATCCTGAGCTTGAATTAGAGGATCCATACAAGTTCTGGGAATCGAAATATGCGCTTGCCAATTCAAAGACTTTGATTGGAAGCGTTTTATTGTACTGTGCCTACAGAGCTGCAGCAAAAGAATCAGGGACTTATGAATACGACTGTGATTACTTCACGAGCCATATTCTCTACATCATAAATAGATGCGTCGAGAACATGGACAGCGAACTTTCCGAAGAAGACATCGCTATCGTCATCTCGGTGTGTATGTACGAGGTATGTTTTCCAAGAATCTTTCTTGGATCGATTAGTAACAAGTCGTAGAATGCACGCGGTAACCCTTCTATCGTCACTCACCTACGAGGCCTTCAACATCTAGTTCAAACGAGGAATATACACACACCAGTTCGTGAAGACGAACGATACCTCGATAACCTATCTTGCTTGTAAGGTCGTGTCAACCATTCAAGACTCTGAAGCGCTGACCAAGATACTGTAGGCAAGACCTCGTGTACGCCATTTGCTCTAATTTGCCACCGATAAACTTCGAAGTGACAGGACCGGCACTACGAGCTGTGCAGTTGAACATGTGTAGCCTAGACGACGATTACCCACAATCACCACTCCGACTTTTGAATAGCGGTCAGTACGAAGGAGCAGTCTTAGAACTTCCATATTGCACCGAAGTCCTAAAAGATGCTTTTGATGTCTTTGAAATGTTGTGTATTGAAGCATTTGATGCCGATACAGCTGCGGATGCAGCGTGTCTTTTTCAAGTCCGCCAGGAGCAAGCTTGGGGCCGTTTGCAGTCTACAATGGAAGCAGGAAACGCGAGAAATAACGAATGCACCGAGGGAAAGATGGCGGAGGCAATACTGCTCGCAGCTCTCATACATTTTCGCGCTGTTGCATTCCGCATCCAGCATAGCGATAATGTAAATACCGAAGACATGAAGAGATTGTATGCTGCCACGAAGGCTATTAGCAATGATTGCTGGGCGGAGTTAGGCTACGTTTACTTGTGGATGTAAGTTGTTTTCTAAAGAGACTCTTGGGTCAACGATACTTAGTGCCGTCCTAGATTACTCACTTGCGGCGCGGCATCCGCCCATGAGCCAGCTTACCGATCATATCTGGTAGAGCAGATCCTACGTATTGGAATTTGCAAGGGAATCTTTGAATGGGAACCGTTCAGAGGTGAGTTAGGTACATTCAAAACCGGATTAGAGGAAGCAGAAACTTATCTGGAGATGATAGAAACAGTGGGCAACTTTCTATGGTTGCAGCAGTACCTCAGAGGAGATTGCCATTCGCCTTCGAACTTTTAAGGATTGACTCGCTGCTCTGTACTATAAAAGTCTACATATCTGCCTTGGCTCAACTCCGCGTGGATCTCTTCGTTGCGCTGATAAGTGATGAAGAACAACGCCTTTCAAAACTTTTACAGATCGTGCCATTGAAAATGAAAGTTACTTCAAGAGCGACTGTTATTCATGTAGAGCGTAATGTTGAATGTATGACGGCTGTAATCCAATTACACGTGAACTGTGCCACATATGCAGATTAAATGCTCAGGCTGCGCGTAGTTGAGGCTTGTTTGACCCTTTACCGGGTGAACAGGCACAACAACAAATTATGCATAACAGATACTAATAGAGCCTACTTCTGATCTCCTATTCTTCCAAGAAAAGTACGTGCGATGGTGGGGCATATGTGTTGAACGATACATAATAGCGGCTTGGACACGGAGCCGCCGCCGCACTGCCCATGGCAACATTACGCGAATGGATGCGATGAAGTACTGATTAAATCAATCATGTATGTAGAGGAATATTGAGTGTGATAGCATGTGGCATCTATAGCAGGCGAATTATTGTTTGAAACAAAGTATCATTTGTACCACATATCGATAGAGCGCGAGTGGCTATGTCTGGTATTATATCAGGTTTGGGGTCATAATGTTGACGCACGCCTAAGGACCAGTAGCGCCACGTGAACTGACCAAGACAATACCAAATCATGAAGTTTGTGTCTTTCTTCACAACATTCTTCCCATCGCCTCCTCCACAAACAGCGATATCTGCTGTATTTATTTCTTCATCCTTTCCGTGGCGAGCTTCCATTGATAGATAAGAAACAATGTCGGAGCCTGATGTTCATCGGGCTATTAGTCTGAAACCGACCCCATGGAATGCGCGATCCTCCTCTCCGGCCCGCCCGGTCACAGCCAGCCATGAAGCAACACATCAACACCACCACCCGACGACGCAGCCACAAAGCTCAATCGGAAACAAAGATGGCGCTAGTACTGCGGTCGATACCTCTGTTTCCACCGATCCCGTAGCTCGCAATGTCCCGGTGCGCCTCAGCGAGAGCGATGTCGAACGTCAATCTTTACCGCAGTACACCCCCGAGAACGATCCGTACCGCCTCGCGACCAGCCTCAAGCCTTCGTCCGAGATTGCCAAGATACGCGCAAACACAAGCCGGAAACGCGATGGATTTGGGCCCATCACCCTGAACAAAAAGGCTGGTCAGGCGCGCAAACTGGAGAAGTTCTACGAAGAACAGAATGAAAACATAGAAAGACTGTTGAAACCTGTGGACGACCACCGCCGAGACGCAAAGGAGGAAGCAGGCGCCAACCACATGAAGTTCAAAATCGCCGTCATGGGTAGTTTTGCCGCCAATATAATCCTTGCTGCGCTCCAGCTATATGCAGCGGCCAGCTCGCAGAGTTTATCTCTGTTCACGACCATGGCGGACAGTCTTTTCGATCCTTTGTCCAACCTGACCTTGATCATGTCACACAGAGCCGTCAAGCGAGTAGATTCAAGGAAGTTTCCCTCAGGCAAAGCTCGCATTGAGACCGCCGGCAACATCTTTTTCTGCTTCCTAATGATCTGCGTCAGCGCCATTATTATTGTAGAGTCCATCCGGAATTTCGCGACCCATACTGGCAATGAAACCAACGATTTTTATTTGCCGTCCGTTATCGCCGTTTGCGTGGCTTTCTTTACAAAATTCTCTCTGTTCTTATACTGCTGGGCATTGCGGAACAAATACAGTCAGGTACGCATCTTGTGGGAGGACCATCGCAATGATCTTTTCATCAACGGCTTTGGTGTGCTCACGAGCGTTGGCGGGAGCAAGCTTAAGTGGTGGATAGACCCCATGGGTGCCATGATTCTTTCTGTTCTCATCATCTTTCTGTGGTCAAGGACCAGTATCTCTGAATTTAAGCTACTCATTGGTATCACAGCAGATACTCCTACGCTGCAACTGATCACATATATCTGTAAGTTGACTATTCTATATCTCCTTTTCTATGCTAACCAATAATGCAGCAATGACCCACTCGCCTCATATCCGCCAAATCGACACCGTGCGTGCATACCACTCTGGGCCACGCCTCATTGTCGAAGTCGACATCGTTATGAACCCTGACGATACACTTCGCAATACCCATGACGTGGCTGAGGAGCTTCAAATCAAATTGGAGAGTCTGCCTGACGTTGAGAGGGCTTACGTCCACGTGGATTACGAGACGGATCACGCACCGGAACATTTCCTGAAGAAGGAATTGTAGTGTTGAGGTGGAAAAAGGGGTATGCTGAGAGAAGGATGATGCGTCGTACATACAGTGGCCAGTGAAGTTCTGTTCTTTTCATAAGGTCCTTTTGTTAGTTTGAGGACTTTAGGGCTCGGTTCATACAATTGCCTGTGTTTTTAGCTTTATCACTACTACTCAATCCTACTAATGTTTGATGAATCTCAAATTGCAACACATCATGAAGTTGAAATTGAATTTGATCCTCACAGAGTATTGCTACCCTGGGTATCGACACAGGTAGGGGGGGATAAGAAGCTTATGTAAGCAAACACATCATATATACAAAATTTTCCAACATCTCCAATATAAATATATACAAAAAAAAACTACACTCTCCACTCACAATCTCAGCAAGTCACCCCGAAGGTTCGAAACACCTAAGAGCAACCAATCTTGGACGAACCAATCGCGATATCATCATACCAGAATGTGTTGGCATCCCCGCCATAGCTCTCCCACCCAAAGTTGATGCTGGTAACCTTCGGCTTGTACCCACCTCGAACCCATTGCGCATCGTTCGGGTTGTTTACTCCGCTCTTTACCGTCAAGGCCTCAATCGCAGTGCCATCAAGCCACGTCTCGATCGTGCCGTCCGCACCAAGATGGTACTCGAAGCACTGCCACGTCCCCGCGGTCAACGCCTTACTTGCGGCAATTCCATTCGGGCTCAGGTCTGGCAGAGTGGCGTCAGTTGTTTCCAAATTGTACTGTGAGTAATAAAGTTAGCTGAAAACTCAATAAGATTCGCTGGAAACTATGCCCAGTTAGCCGGTGCTTACCATGAGGATCTTGCTCTGCCCTCCAATACGCAAATGCTTCTTCGCGCCCAAGCCCGAGTCAGGCATCGTGATGAACGAGACGTGTGAGTCTGTCAGCGCCTTTGACGCGCGGAGCCACGTGCGCACGTAGATGTCGCCAGAGGTGGGGATCTTGGTGGTGCCGAAGAAAATGTGTCCACAGTATCCTCCCGCACCGTCTACGCGCACCGAGTTCTTGCCGCTGTGTGCGACGGACGAGTCGAGTGTTACTTTGCCGCCTTGGCTGCAGTCCACGGCGTAGGTCGGCCACGCAGCGGTGTCGAGCCCGGATTCAAAACCCTCGGAGATGGTGGTGCCGTTTGCCTGGCGGGCTTCGAAGGTGCCGGTGAGAGGTGCGGCGGTGGTGAAGGCACCGAGGGCACCGAGAAGAAGGGCGGTGTGATGCATTTTCGGCGTTGGTGGGTTTCGTGTTTTTCTAGGATAGAGAAGGTGTGTGATGAAGGACTGGATGAGCGATGATGGCTAAGGACAAAAAAATCATGGATCAACGGGGGAAATGGCAATTTATACATATATTTCCCTAGCCATGATCTTACACACAATCTGCATATGTTTGTGCCCATACCTATCCAGGCGCGTGCGTTGATTAATTGCAAGCGTCAATCTCCCTGTGTCCCGTCGAACCACCATAGATTCGCCGCAAACGAAACTAAACCGTTAATTGGGGGTCCTGCGCTCAAATTCGCGGTCGTCATGTTTTTGCGCGCGTCGCTGCTATCCTTGTTTGGGGATGCTCCGGCCCATTTTTCCAGAGTGGTGTTTGAGTGAGATAAATTAACAGCCGGGAAGGGGTGGAGAAGCAATCCGGAATGAGGGGATGATGGACGCGGGGACTAGCACCTAGCTACGTTGCAAGGTTGAAAGAAGAACTCGCATACGGATCGAAGGCATGGAAAATAGAGTGCCAGATGCGAATGAATGCATGTTCCTGGAAACAAGAGTTCCCTAATTCTTTCCACCGGTCTTGGAACGCGAAGCAAGCTTTTCGACCTTGGCGGGCGAAATGCAAGTTTTATTTAAGGGAGTTTGGAGTGTGGAGTGTGGCGCCGGTAGGTGTGTGTCGTGTAGATGGAACATGGAAAATTATATTAACGACCTGAACTAACACGGCATAGCCCATCACCCTTGCTCATATAAACAACTTCCCTCGTGATACAGGTTTTAGATTGTACAACTATGTTCTTTCCGAATCAAGCTATTTTGTTTGAAGCTTTTCTTCTCTTTGCTTCCAATTTTTATGGGGGTTTGATGAAATGCGAGATGGAATATGGGGTGCAGGTATCGTTCGGGACGGCATCCCAGTCTCAGTGTGAGGCTCTCCAGGCCCATTGTCCTGGTATGTCCGCACACCATAACCAGCATCTTTTGACTACGGAGAGGGCATCACATAAGTTTTCATAAAATGTATGCGGGGCTTGGAGAATACTTCCTATCTAGTGTAGCGCTCTATGTGAGAACTACGACAGGCCAAACAACACTCTCTAGTCCGTAGCACAGTAACCTTTCCTCACGCTTTCAACTTTTGATGCACCTTCTCCACCCCATTCTGTAACATCTTCTTCACATCAACGTGGGCGATAGCATCATTCCTCTGAATTTCCGCCCTACACTTCTGAAAGTCTCTGCCGGTGCTTTCGTTCCGCCACTCGTACACTTCGCCATTAGCCCTGCTGCTCTGCACCAGCAGTTCGCCCCGAGGCCGTCTGATCTTATCGAAGACCGCGAATACCGCTTCAAGGTCCTTAGCAGTCTTCACTTCAGGATCGGAGAGTAAGCCAGCCATGACTGCAGCGTCCTCGATGGCCATTCCCGCGCCAGCACCATCTGTGGTTCTGATTGTCAGCATACATCTGATGGATTATTAAGGGAAGTGGAGCCATAGGAGTGACATCGGTCCCACTCAGAAATACTCACGGTGAGGTGACGTCGCGTGTGCTGCGTCTCCCATGATTGCGACCCGCCCCTTAGAATACGATGGTGGAGGGTGGTCCCCCAGGTCAAAGATGGCCCAAGTATCGAGATTCTCGTGCGTAAGATTCATGATCTTAATAACTTCCTCGCTGAAGCCGGCAAAATCACGAAGAGCGTCCGCGCGCGTCGCTCGGCCCACGAGCTTTTCACTGTTGGGCCAGTCCTTGTCGGTCGTGTGGAAGGCGACCATGTTAAACGTCTTGCCTTTGTTGATCGGGAAAGTAAGCACATGGTTGTTCGGTCCCATGAACAAACAAGAGTTCTTGGCCTTTTCTTCGCCAATGATCTGAACCGCTTGCTCCATCGGCACGACAACTCTGTACGCATACTTGTATGTATACGATGGATGGGCGCAAGGGTGGTCAACGCCGTGCATCTGTTGTCTGACCATAGATTTAATACCATCGCATCCTATCACGGCGTCCGCTTTGGCTGTTGATCCATCTTCGAAGCTCATCACGCATTTGCCAGCGTCATCGTAGTCCAGACTCATCAGCCTCTTACCAAAGTGTGCGATCTCTTCTGGCACCAGGTGGATCATTGCGTCCAAGAAGTGCGCGCGGTGAACGCCATTTTGCCCAAGATCACACATGATTTGAAAAAGAGGCTCCTTTGACCTCTGTCGCGGCTCACCCTCGCCTACCCAGCCATCATAATAATCGAACCAGACAAGCTTCTTCGAAAGCCAGGCATTGAAGGTACAGACCTTCTCGAAGGCTTCGTAAACTTCTGCGTGGCAGAGCTTCATGGCCTGCACGGCGTTGGGAGTGAACGATACGCCGGCACCAATCTCCCCAAACTTGTGGGCTGACTCATAAATTTGCACCTTGATACCGCGGTGGTGTAAGGCGATTGCCAGTACTAGGCCTGCGATACCGCCGCCTACGACGGCGATGTCGAAATCCTTGGAAGCCATGTCACTAGGTTTACTGAGACCGGACATAGTAGATATCAATAGTGAAGGGTCGGTTTAGACGCGTTGTTGTTGTTTTTTCAAAATGCTTAGTTGATTGAGGCTCGATCGATTGGAATGATGATTGATACTTGCACAAGTTCAGTGTGTTTTAGGTCTTATATGTGAGATCCGTCCATTGCGTCCAGCACCCGATGAACATTTCTGCAATGATTGTGAGGAGGCGGAAGTCGGTATGACGCGGAATTATTCCATTGACTACAAGAGTCTGGACACCGTACAGTTCTTCGAACATGAGCGATATACAGGGGGTTAACACGTCGGGAGGCAGCATCGAAAAAATATTGTTTATCATCATGTGGAAATGTACTTTGCTCACGGTATCGAGATTCGGAAAGCAGCACATCAAGAAGTTTATGTACCCATTTGCAACTGGCCAATTGTATCAAGCGAAAAGAGAAGTCTAACATCTGATTTGGAGAAAAATATAACCCGATTTTCTATCCCGATACGCTGCTTTCCGACAGTTCAACCCCCTGTGCTTGGTAAGCGGTTTGCATCCGAATTCTCGCCGATGTGACGCAGACGAAATCGTTCGAGATTGGTCGAAGCAATCGATCAGCCGAATCATTGAAAGACATCACCCTAGTCTACCGTACTCGAACAGTTAGGTCACAAAAGGCGTAAGCTTAAACGCTATAAGCTTTTTTTTGCTTGTATCACCTTATTTTGATTACAATAACTCGGATGATCGGAGGCCGAACGTGGGATACAATAGCAGGATTTTCATTTCTGGTGCAGAATGATTTCCATGGTCGATTAGACAGAGCTTAATTAGCAATCTGCTTGCGTACGTAGCAAGTTGTGCGGATATTGAATGAGAGATGTAAGGGGTGAAAGTATCCAACAGTTAAGCAGGAACTTAAACGTCTGAATCCCGTAGAGAGATGGGATAATGAAGATCTTGGCTCAGTCAATCTTCCGTGTTCTGGATAATCAAGCGCATGCACTGGCCAGTCTCTTTCGAAAAGGGACCTGGAACAAGCAAGCGTAGCATTGCAAGATAGCATCTTTACTATCGAAAAGCAATGCCAGACTGCTGGACATCCAGAAGCGTGCTCTCTTTGACCTGCTGCCAAAGACAAGAGTATTAGCAATGCTACAAGTAAGCACTGCCTCTATTGTTCGTACTTTTCACAAGTTCCGATAACCAGTTTTTGTAATGAGTACGTATATGGATCATGAAATAGGTTAAAAACCAGGTCATCAGCCTTGCTTGAGGTTCTGTATATCACTAATACGTATCAATCGACCGAGGTAAGCCCCATCGCTGCACTAGCAGTTGTTGCAGTGTGTCCCGATTACAATCTTCTCTAGTTACAAAATTGGACGAAGGCCTCCAACTCAGGCTGTGAGTTTGCCGTTCGTCGTGCCACGACTCTTTATCGATTTTGAAAAGGTTCCATGGTCCTTTGGAGATGTCAAGACTTTTGTTTGATGACATCGCGATATGCCGTACTTCAAGATCAACGCCAGCATGCAGCATATCATAGATAGGCTCACGAACTGCTTCCATGACGTTATAAAGACGACGGTCGCCTTCCATTTGAGGATCTCATAATGACGAGGTCGTGCTAATAATTATGATAATCCGGATATCGCGGAGGTGAGAGAGCAGGAGAAGGTCTTTGAGATTAGAGTAGATACGATCCAGGAATTCTGTTTCGTTTTCTGTGCTTGCCCACGCGTTTTCTGACTTGCTGTTGCACCTAGTCGTCCCGACAAAGACATCCAGCTTCCTACGGACATGCTCCAATGGCTTGAAATCTGTTTCTGTACGATCTTCAAGAAGAAAACTTTTCATGTTTCTCATTTGAAGTCCGAATCCGTATGACGAGTAATAGATCTCTGCTAGATCACGAGCCATATCTTTACCAACGTACGATGGATTGAGCAGCCAACCACCGGGCTTATACACATCCTCATTCCCCGCTTCGAAAGTTTTTCTTGCGCTCTCTAGTTCGCTTTCAACTTTGAGAAGTTTGAGATCAGGCCACCCTGGGTCATGGAAATCTGGATCGAATGACGGCAGCTGGAAATGCACGGTGTCATGGACCATGTATTCATACGTGGTTGGAAACAGGTAACTATAAATCATGTGACGAAGTTCGGTTGGTAGGACGGTTCGCATCGCGCGATGAAGCTCGGTCAAGAACGGAAAACTATTGGTTTTGACAATTGCTTCGAACTCGGCGACAAAAGTCCTGTAAGAGATACAATGAGATAAGAATGTTTGCGTAGCTCAAATACACTCACTTGTAAACTTCCGTCAATCGCATTCGAACACGTGTGAGTTTCGTATCCAAATAATTCTCTAGCACGTCAAAATCCGCGCCAGCAGCAGCGAAATCTATGCGTTCGTCATGGGAGACAGAGGATTCTTCGGGATGCGCTTCCATAAACTTTATGATTCGTTCTCGGTCAGACAGGAGTATCTTCTGTAGGATTTGGTTGCAGCGGGCGGTTTCTGAGCCCTCTTCCTCGTCAACAGATTCGCCGTCACTCAAACTTCCATAATACATGTGATCACCACGGCGCCGATGCTCATCTTGCTTCAATTCTAGTGCGTGTTGCGCATCTTCAATATTAAGTAATGCATATATGAGACCCTCCGCACAAAGTTGTAATCTTCTGAGGCGTTTCCGGCTACTTGGTGTAGGTACCAGGTCTAGTTTCGAATGTACCCCTATGGCTGCGTGCTGCGGTGTCTTAGGTTGGGGCGAACTTCCAGAATATCGACGCGGCACCTCTCGGGGCATATTGGGAAGCTCGTTTGCTACCAAAAAAACCCGAAAATTTCTAGAAATAATGTGATATTGAGGCAGCGGTGTGGTAGGTTTAAATGCTTTCAATTCAAATGTATCAATGTAAAGGCGGGCGTGCCGGGCTGTCTTCGGGTGAACTTTCTTAGCTAGCGTGCATCAGATTACGGATTCACAGTTCATATCTGTTAGGCTCTTTCGCTTTGCCTTGCACTATAGTATGAATATCAGGTCGGTTGGGTGTAGCCTTGAATTGGTAGAGAGAAACTCCTAAGTACCTCCCTACAAATTGCTTCACTACAATTTCTCCCCCTTTTTTGGAAAATATTTTTAGACTATATATTTTATATATCATTGTTAATATTCCACATACGACCATAGGACCATGAAAACAGGGCTTCCCGTCCGCTCAGCCTTACTTAAGCATGGTACCGGCGGATTAGTAGTTAGGTGGGTGACCACTAGCGAATACCTGCTGTTGTATGTTTTTTTGCTTTTTGCGGCCCGGTAGCTGTAAGCCGAGGACGTTACTCCAAAGTTTGCCTGTGTTGATACTGGGAGTAGGTAGTATGATGCTCTGCAATCAATAATTGATACTTTCCATAATGGATACAATACAACTAACGCTGACATTCACCTTCACAGATAGCATCTAACTATCGAGGACACAGTGCCATATCTTCATTCACACGAGACTTGAAAAACAAATCAGGGTTCCAATCGTATCTTACATTATCATCTCCCATTATTTACAAAAAAGAGGTATGGTGTCATCAGTCGTAAGACTGCGTTCATGGTATATATATTGCAGAGGCCGAATATTGGTAACGTCCTCCTCTTCTGCTGTGCGTGCAAGCATGAACTCCGCTCGTTTCCTAATATAGTCGCACTCCTTCAAACCTTCTCTTGCTAAACTTGGACTTCCCGTTGGAGTTTCCTTTGGCATTCTGGGTGGCGTTGCGATTGGTGCTCGGAGGGTCGACGTTCTGTTTGCCGGCGGTTTGTGTGGTGTTCCGGTTTCCGTTCTGGTTGGTGGTGGTCTGGCCGTTGCCGTTCTGGTTGGTGGTGGTCTGGCCGTTGCCGTTCTGGTTGTTAGAGGCCTGACCGTTGGTGTTCTGGTTGTTGGAAGCCTGGCCGTTAGCTTGATTCCCTGGGGCACCATTGCCTTTGGCGCCCTTGTCCTTCACTATACCCTCCTTATCCTGGTTCTGAGCCCCATCACCATTCTTGTCATTTGGCGAAGGCTTTTTCCCGGAATTGGATGCGACCACCTCAAACTTTGTGCAATCATCTTGGGCACCGCGCTGAGCAACAGGCATGCTTACGGACTGGTGGTTCTGAGCCGAGATTATAGTGCATACGCGATAGATACCGGCCGGGAGGCCATCCGTGACAGTGGCAGAGAGCAGGCCTTGTCCGTTTCCAGCATCATCAATGCCTTTGAAGAAGGCAAATTTGGCTGGGTCGGGAGGGTTGGTAGCTTGCAAACTGCCAATGTCTTGAACCGTGACGTGGCAGTGACCGATGACGTCGCCGTTCTTATCCAGATCCTGAGGGGCGGAGTAGTAATTTGTTGTTGGGTTGACGAAGTGACCAGCGTTGAGGTGCTTTGTTTGTACGTCGATGGTGAACGTAGTATCTGAAGGGATCTGCACGCCTACTTTGGGGTTCGTGATCACGGCCGTAATCATGTTGGTTTGGGCTGGGATTTTTCCCATAGGGATCCCGTTGCAAGATCCGGTCTTGATTTGCATACCATTCGTAAGTTCCTGACCCTGGCAAAAGTTGATGAAATTGGCTTTGTCGCTAGCAGGTATGTTAGCGCATATGCAACGATGAAGTCGAAAGAAAGACAAGCTTACGTAGCTGAAGGTGCTTGGCCGGGTTTGATACCCTCTGTGCCTGATTCCTGCCCCGTGAGGGCACTAGCGGACTGAATCAGATCGTTGTTCAAGCATGTCTGTCCGCCCTGTTGGCCGCCTTTTTGACCGTTTCCTTGGCCGCCCTGCTGCCTAGCAACCTTCTTAGGGGTATTGGAGAAGTCGAGAGCAGTGCCTTCGATGAGGCTTGCAGACGCAACAAGCGCCACCAGAATAGAACGTGGAAACATCTTAACGGAAGTAGATGGTAGAAGCTGAGCAAATTGAAAAAGAATGTGATAATTCGAGTCCAACCAGTCGGAGTCGAGGGATGAAAGAATGGAAGCCGAACTAGTCGGAAAAGCAAAAAAAGAATGTCAAAAAAGAATGAAGGGAATGGGGTGGCAAACTTGACTGAGAGCTGGGCGAAACTTCTTATATCTATCTCTCTGTGCCTTGATGTGCCGCTTGTCGCGAGGCATTTTGCTTCCGAATCATATTCCAGATGTGGCTATTCGGCATGGACTCCACGTCGTGGTTTCATGCTTGCGACAGGGCTGCATGTCATGTTGTCTGACATGTTTTCACTATACCTGTTCCATATCGCCTTACCACACACAGTTAGACTCTAAACACATCCTCTAGGTTTTTTGCGCGGTAGGAGGAGTACTTGCGACATATTCAAAGTACCGAGGTAGCAGTTTGGGGTATAGTTCGTATTCTCGAACGATCTCGAACAAAGCCATTATCGTTCCACCAATTAGATATCTGACTAGTGAGATGTAGGACGGGTTGCAAACTGAACTTGAACCATCCATCTGGGTGAACATGTGTTGCTCTTGATTCTTGCGTAGCTTGGGGTTATCAATGGGCTTGGGAGCGTTACACGAGCATCCATCACAGCGGCCATCAACTGATTTTTTGATAGTATCTCAGTTTATCCCTAGGTCGTGCCCGTGGCTCAAAGTATCGATAATTCAATGTTGGATTGTAGGATTGGTACGAGCTAGCCGTCAATGCCTGAGGCGATACGCTTACTCCATACTATACCGCTTTAAGACTAGATCCACCTCCGTACTCTCACACAATCAAGCTTTTGCGCCAACGTGAAACCTGCACATAAGCGCAACACCCCCAGTACACTCAATGCATTGAACGAAAAGCCTTCATTCAAAACGAACAATTTCCACTATGCACAGCTGCGCAACTCAAAGAAAAAGTAAGGTGATTTTTGAACTGGCTACATTGTTTCAAGCCAGTATGAGGACGCGAAGACCGTGTGATGTTGGTGAACCTGCATCAATTGATACTCACACATGTATGTTCAGGTTTCATGTTTCTGCAAAGGTTGAGGTTCTCCGTTTTCATCTCGGTTGAGACAAGCTCCCAGCCATTAGTTCTTTGCAACGCTTTTCATATTGATCCGTCATCTCGATTTTAGTTTGTACAGAAGGAGAGTGCAGAAATTCGATTATACTTTCCTACATCGAACAACACATTCTTGAATTGAAAACACCTGCATTGTCATACCTCTTCGCTTGTGTAGTGTTTTGCCCTTCAAAGAAGAGCATCTAGATGGACTCGTTTGCAACTGAATCTACCGGAACAGATCTACACCGCACATTGACTATAAAGATATGCTAAACATTTCTAGTTATGCATCTCGCTAGCCAAGCTTTAACTCGCTGTACTATACGGTTTCCATCCAACCATTATATCCCTCATGATTATATAGCGTAAGCTTTCGTTTCTAAACAGGCACATATGGACAGACCATATACACGCTTCAGCTATTTCATGGGTTGGCCTTGGAACTAAAAGGGACGAGCGCGTGTTTTACACTATCTTAATCTTTTATGCATTCGGCATTAATACTTGCATACCGTGCAGAGTATAAGACTATGGAAATAGGTCTGACTCTCTGAGTTTCCCTGCAAAATTTCGGAGGAGAATATAAGGATCAGTGATTTTTGAACCAGCGTTGCGTTAAGGATCCGGCTTAGGAATAGGTAAGAGTAAACGTAACATTCAATATATTGTTGAAATTCAAGAGGGAAAGGAGCGGTTAGGGTCCGAGCTCTTATATATCCTGGACTCTTCCCGTATCTTACTACATAAGGAAAAGGCTTGGGATAGGCCTAGGCTCACAATATGTTGGGTTGACTTGACTTTTACTCACTCACCGCCACCTCCCAGATTCTGGGGATTTTACAAATGTAAAGCAGCGAAGTCAAACTCACACTTTTGACCATAAACTCTCACGCCGAGAGAAGAATCTAACATCTAACGAAACCGGCACACGCAACGAATCTATCTCCATTTACCAGTACTAATGTACCGCCTGCCTCGCCCTCTACAGTCGGCAGGCAGGCTCACGGTCAACACCTACGCTGCAGCCTTGAGAAAAGCGTATGGTGTGCCAAGATTGGCCACGAAAAGAAATCCAAAGTTTCTCAGACAATGACGATACAGCCATCCAACAAAAAAAGCATTCAGGACAGCCTTTATGTCCACCGAAGCATGCTGAACACGTATTTCATGACCAACGAGCCTCCGAATTACTCTCCGAGCATATAACGGAAATCGAGAGCCCAGTAGACTATACAAAAGGCGCCGATGGAACCACAGTGACAGCAGAAATTGATTTGGAGGAAACGCTTCGAATACTCAAAGATGCACAGGCGCGACGGGAAGCGCAGTCACGGTCACTAGCCACTAGTGTCGAAGAAAGGCTCGCCGAGCTAAACAATCGTGATGGAGGACATAATGGTTTTGACGATCTAGTCGAGAGCTTGTTCAATCACAACCTACGACCTGGGGCACCTTGGGGTTTCGTAGTCTTCCGCACAATCTACGAACCAGAAACTGACGCTCTTTTCACTCGAATAATTGACCATCTTCGTAGCAGCATTGAGAAAACACTATCTTACGAAGGCCAACAATACCTCGCAGCGCACTATGAGCTCACTGTTATTGAGAATGAGGATACACTAAGCGGTGCGGATTCGCACACAGTTCGTGACGCTTTTCGAGCCTGGGTCGCCGATGACCTTACACCTCGTTTAACATACACAGAGGAATGGGGAGGGAAGGCGGAAGCTTATAGGATATTGCGTAGCGATATTCCAGAAAGTTATCCCTCCTTGGAGAACGGCATCTGTCACCCAGCAGCAGTGTTACCTGCAAGATGGCGGTTTTGTCTATTTGTGGACAAAGTCTGCCTTCAAGCTCTAGATAAATATGAACGTCCCGAAGGTCCCTATGTCAAGATCTTAAATTCAGAGTGGAGTGGCGGCAGGACGGCACATATCGCTGAGGGTTGGGAAGATGGCGAGACTGACGACTACGTGGAAGATGTTGGATGGACGTACATCGAGATTGATCAGCACGTTGGAGTTTATCAGGATTTGACTACGGATTTGACCTGTTGGGAACATACTCTATATCAAAGACCGTACAAAGGGTTCATACCATAGTGATTACACTCATTATTTATCTATATCTGAGTGCATCCTTGTATGAAATATACCTTTCTTTAGGCTGAGTGAAGCTCGACTAGCCAGATTACACCTATCATTCAGTAGCATAAAATTTAAAGTGATCACAACTGTGTGTACAGCTTATGGGGAGCTTCTATGGTGGATAGGCTGATGAACGGCAAGGAAGAGATCTCGAAATGGGAAATAAGTCCTGACTCGGTCTTGGAAGTAACGGCAGCCTGAAGAGAGAGCGAACCGAAGCTGAGTCATGTCTGTTTTGCCAATAAAATTAAGCGCTTGAGTAAGACTGGCGAACCACTTGACCTCTCCACATTTCCTAGAAACATGTGAATGTACCACTCTTGTTTCATTCGAACATATTTTTATAGTGAGGGTGATTGAAAAGGGAAAAAAGGTCCCTTGGTTATCCAAACTATCCCAGTAGGAGAGAACGAGAGAAACAGCAGCCGTTGTGTGATCCCCACCCTTCTCATTCGCAGCGCTAGGCACGTGTGGTTGGTGGATGTGTGTCAGCGCGAGAGTATGTATTCTGCCTCGTATAAATGCTGGGGGAAGAGAGACAAGGTGGGTGGCACGAATAATATGAGAGAATCAGTAATACGGATGACTTGTTGGATACCAACAAGGACAAAGCACAGGCGTAAGACGATGGTGCTGACTACCGCATTGCCATCGTCGCCAAAAAGAGCAAATTCGTCCTGCGACTTGAGAACAGGATACTTTTGGTTCATCTGCAGGTGCCTGTGCAGAATAAAGAGAGAAGAAGAGTGTATGTGTTTGTCCGTTGGTGTATTGAATTGAAAATAAGTGAAGTCTGAACAAACGAACACATCCATACAGATTGTACGTCGGTCACGACCAAAGGGTACAGGCACAGGTACCATGTTGCACATGCGCTCTTCATATTGGAGAACTACAGCCCACTTCCGTCCATCCCCCGTACTGTTCTTTCGGGAGCCCACCAAATCCTACGTCCACAATTATTCCGAAACAGCCTTGATAACCAAAAAGGTAGAATATCTTGAGCTAGAAATTTGCCAGCGCTTCAGTAAGTCACGCCTCTAACTGAAGTTGTCCATTACACACGCGAGTGAAAATGCGCCACCTTTTTGGTCGAGGTGGTTATGAAGGCCTGACCACAAGCGAAAAGAGTGTGATCAGAGAAGCTGTTCTCTTTCCGAGCGGCCGCCCATCGTTAATCCATCCACTTCTGGGCTTTCTGGTAGTGCGGAATGTATGTGTGATGTCAAACTCAATCATATGGACTAGACCAACTCCATCTACTGGAGATCATGAGAAAGAATCCAATCTTCATCTCCCCCACAACCGGAGCTCGGCGCAAGTGTACACAGAGCAGGCTATGTCACCAGAATGCAACTTGCCCCTCGAAAAGCGGCCTACATCACTGTCGTGATCAACATAGCGCCCGCCACGACGGGAGCTCCTGCACTAATCACGAAACGTCCACGCACCAAGATCTTTCCTAACGCCTTTACAGTATCAAGTCGCTTCCACAACGCTGTTGTCGATCATTGCACAAGAGGTGCCCTCCCACATTAGCTCTGCACCTTGTAGGCAACTCACGGCTCACGAAAGTGCCCTTGCTGATTAGACAGGCGTGTCTGCCGCACCGTTTTGTGTACTAGATGACCTACCCTAGCAAATGGGGCCACGAGATTGTCGATCTGTCTGTTACCGGAAGAGATAGTTTCATCATGGTTAGGGGTGGGGTTGTTCCTCAAACCAGGCTTCAAGTGTTACTTCAAGGACTTCATGCAAACGGTCAGTATACACAGTGAAGCGAGGAACCTACGGTAACGATGCGCGTTACCAGTGCTAAATTGCGGATTCACTCCACCCGCCACGCATCGCATGGCAAAGGCAACTTGAAATGTTGAATTCAACTCATTTCTCAAAGTTCTCCCTTTGTTCAAGGCGCGAGCTGAACGCGCTCACCGTGGGCACTAATTTGGTCGGCGAGACGGGTTGAAATCCCCGGGCGGTGATTTTCCCAGTCGTCCCCTAAACTCTCTAAATTCCATTCTATCGCAGAGAGTCTACAGATACCCCGCATACCATGCTTCCATGGCGAATGACGATAATGATTAGCACGACTCAGGCTGCTACATGGATTCAACCCAGGCGCATATCCTCCCGTATCCATCCGTTCAAGTCCGGAGGGTCCACTTCCAAAAACCGAGAACAAAAACTACGAATATCCTGGGTCAAGTCATGCCTAACATTCAAAACGGAAAGACGTGTCTAATGTCTCCAGCCTATGGAGAGCCTGTGGCACAAACTGAGTGTCTTCTTTGCCTGCAATGTCGACCCTGTCCAATACCTTCCTACAGATCTTCATGCATGCCATTGGAAATGTGGGGCGGCTATGCTTCTTCCGGCGTTCTGAGCCATGGGCATCTGCTCAAGTGTAGGTTGCACGAATGATATTGAGACCCAGGCTGGCGGAGTCCTTTTCGCTGTCGCGCGTCTTTGCTATGCGAGCTGCGCCTGCTGAAACATGACGAGTAGAGACCGTGAGATCGCTGTCGGGTACTCACTTCTCGGGCACTCGCAGATGAGGCAGGCACACAGGAAGGCGTGGGGAAATCCAAGAGTATGGAGACATTTCCATCGGAATTTCACTTGGAACCCGCGGCAAGCCTTGCCTTTAGCGAAGAAAACCATATGGGTCAATAAATATCAGTTATCAACAACACCAGAATCTGAGAGGCGAACAGAAGTCCGAAATCGGTAGACCTCCATTCAGGCCCTACTCTACGGAAAACATTCCATCAATGCAGTAAAGCTCCAATGTCATGAAACAGAAGGCTTGCACACGATTCATTTTGCTGATCTACGGTAACCCCAGTCAATAGTCCGGCAACATGCACGTATACTGTTGTGTAACCGGGGGAATTGCGCGATGTTCATAGCTTCATAACTCTCTCATCTTGAATGAAAAATAAACAAAGAACCTGAACCCAATAAAAATCTACTGTTGCGGAATGAAGTGTCATGGAACCATGAGCAGTGCAACTCAAAAAGTCTAATGGTGGACTTGAAAGGTCGACCAGTACAAAGATGGATCCTGGCATCACTCTCCAAACTGCACGGCAGAGGGACCGATCAAGACCCTTGATGAGGCAAATCCAGCGTAGCTGCACAACCTGACATTTTTGACGACATTGTACCTGGCAGTGCGTTCTTGGGACGGCGGGGTTAGATCGTTGAGATGTGGCAAGTAACCTCAAATATGCGCACATGCATGTCCAAATCGAATCTGATTCGGCCGATGTACAAATAGACAAAGAGAAAGTGTAGTTCACATAGGAGTAGGAGGAGGCTGTGCGTTACCGAGTTCGTCCCGTAGTTAGGGGTCCCGAGGTATCATCGTGTAGTGGAGGCGTTAGCCAGAGGCTGAGGTTACAATGAGCTGCAGATTGCAAGACAGCTCCATCCCCACCATCCATCCACCCATCCATCACAGTCCCCACAAGACTGGTTCGTGTCTAAAGACCTCGTGTAGCTTAGTATTCAAGCTTGTGACAGCTTCAAAAGGTCGACCGAAGTCATGAGCTTGCCGCAAGGTCGATTTGTGTATCTTTCCTTTACCTCTCTCTCCAACTTCTATACCACTAGCACTGCCAGATCTCCTTGCAGAGTCCAGATCGGTGGCGGAGTTCTCATCTTAGCCTGGGTTCGCTACCCGCTGATACGGTTCGAGGCACCCATTACATTCGCGCTACAAGTGCTCAACCCATTCCGACGCCCTACGTAGGTCGCGTCCGCGATTTGTAGAATGTTGCACAGAGGTTGATGCGCCTCTTCTTATTTCAATTCCTCGACTGGTGGGGATGAGGACACTGACTCTTAAGACCCTTGATCACACACCCTCTTCTTCGTGTTCGTTCACTTGACATTTTCAACTCCTCTCCTTGGTTCTTGTACAGATACGTTTTGATTATCTCGATCTCTGTTGTGAGTTACTGTCAATCATTATTCCGTACTTCCTTATTGTAGACCTATACTGACATGTCATCACAGAATCCTTTCTTATTTCACATCCACGCAATGTCCTTTCCAGTAGATCACGATTCAGAGGGCCCAGACATGGAAGAGTACCAGCACTGTCTATCTCTGAGACCTCATTCGGGATATTGGTCACCTCTTTCATCTAATCCTGAGGCTCGAAGGGGCTCAATAGCCTCCACACTCGCATCAACTTCATCGACATCCACGAGCCGCACGTCAGAGTCTGGCCCCCTGACACCAGTGAATGAAGATGGTTATGTAGAGGTCATGCCATACTTTACCCACGAATATCATTCAAGTCATCCCACGTACACCATACCTGGAGAACAGGAGAATGTGCCATACATGTGCGAGTCATGGGAAGAAGTCCCTCTACCCAATACCGAGGAATTCACATCGGGGCCTTTTAGCCTCCCATCATGTGATTCCAAAGACGAAGACATGCACCACATTCCCGGCATGGGTCTTCCTGAGATGGATATGACTGGAATGGGGCATCATGAAATGGTTATGGATGCGATGCTTGATAGCTCATCGTGGAACAGCAATCAATCTATTGGTCAAACAAATACGGCACTGATCTGGGACGGCCGGGTTGTTGACCAAAAAACTCGAGATCTTAGCAAAGCTATTCAAAATAGTAACTTCGAGTGGATGTGGGATCCCCAGTTTACTGGTTATTCGGCCCCAGAACCCGATCATATCGGAGGCCCCTGGACATATGTCCAACTCGAGTCGTCACCAACCATCGTCTCGAACCCATTAGATGACACCGCATTCCCCCAAAGCCCACAAGAAGTATCTCCTGAGATCGAGATATCGCTGAAGCAGGAGCCTCAGGATGAAGGTGAAGCACACCTATACTACGTCGAATCCACGGGCGCCAAAAAAGTCAACAGGCGGCGTCCGAACAAAATAGACAGAGTGCACGCAACACGTATAAACAGACGCAGCAAACGCAGACGATCATCCTCATCGATCAGACATGAACACCTCACTCCGGCCGACAGCGTCCAAAGCACAATATATTCCAATGAGAACAACAATCTTCAGCCACAGTCCAGTCCTGCTATCGACTTCATCTATGACCATAACATCCCCAGCTCACGCTACAGTTGCAGCTTCCCTCAATGCACCAAGAAGTACAAACGACCGGAGCACATGAAACGGCACTTTTTGACCCATAAGGGTGACCGTCCATTCAGGTGTATCATCTGTGCAAAAGGGTTTGGGCGGAAGGATAATTATAAAGAGCATTATGCGACGCATGCACTCCAGCCCGGATCAAATCAGCATCAAAGGAATGAGAGGATTCCGCTGCAAGCTTTGGCGATGAAATTGAGGGAGAATATTCCGTTGGATGAGGCAGAAAAGATTATTGAGCATGCGAGGGGAAAGTATGCTAAGAATTTGGAGAAGCAGAAATTGAAATGAGTTTTGGGATGCTTTCTCCGACAGTTTTTCTTCGATATATTTATATCTTTCTGTTTTCGCTCGTGTATTGTTGGAAGGCCTTCTTACGAAGTATGACTGTATTAATGTATAGCATGATATGATAGGTACTCAAATGACATGAGCATTTAAAGATATCTCGCACTTCTATAAACTCAAAGTTTTTTGTTTGCTAAAAAAATGTCTTCAAATGTATTCTGCGATGAGAAAGCAGGACGGTCAGGTTGACGAAGTGGTGGAGGTGCTGTACGACAGGAGGCTGATTGAGGCTAAACCCGATCTTGTCATAGCATGCGCCTGAGAGTACGAGCTCAATCTTGAGTTTCAGAAAAAGTAACATGCAAAAAGAAAATATTGAGACGTGTCTAGATGTGCCGATCTTTCTCCGTTTCAGAATCCTTCAATCGAGTTTAATGTAATTGATACCGGTAGTAATGTGGTTTCCGCCAAATATAGGAACAGGAACCCCCGGCGCAGCGAAGAAAGATGGCAACAAAACTTTGCATTGTGATTACTCTAGGTGTTCTTCTTACACCTAATTCCGATCAATAGTATGAAGGACATAAATTTTAGCATCACAGAATATTGTATTGCTCGTGGTATCGACACAGTAACGTTTCACAAAAACGTCCTCGCCTAGCGTGCACCGATTAATTGCACATAATTAAGGGAAACGATTATGCTGCAGTAATCTAAGAGCCACTACATTCTGCTCTAGGATTGAGAGGAAAAAAGAATATCATCGCAATCGTAATTCACATGCTAACGGTAGGGATGTAAAGTAAATGCATCAAAAAAACATCCTTGGCTGGCTGGCTGGGAACATGCATACGTCCTACTCATGCAGTCAATCAGCTACAATCAGTAAGACTGAGGATATACGTACTCTTTTTTCAAGGATATGTGGTCCTAAAATTGATTGAACCCACCAATAAGTACCTCATGTACGACCGTTCCTGCAAAGTGACGTCTTTGCTACCCCACGTCAGCTTTCAATCTTCATTTTATATAGACCGTCAAAGCGAATTCTACTATACAGCACAACGAATGCTGCAAGAATAATAACGTCCTGACAGAACACTTGCACTCTGATCAATATGACTTTCCCTGCGCCTGTGCATATTCCAACCAAGGAATTATTTCGTTTGGATGGCCGTACCATCTTTGGTGGGGGCACCTGTACGCGAACTTTACAAAATCTAACCCACGAAAACAGTCTCCGGGGGAGCTGGCGCATTAGGAACGAGTGTTGGGAAAGCAATACTCGAAAGTGGAGGCGATGTTGTGTTCTCTGACATTTCTTTGCCCAACTCAGACACATGGAGTATTGATTGTAGACTAGCAGTTCGGGGCAAAGAGAAGCTAAAAAGAGTCAGGGGAAATCGAAACGACGAGCACGGCGAACAGAACAAAGGCATTCTACTGTCAACTTGATGCAACCAATGTTGACCATTTCCCGGAAGCTTTCGATAACGTCCGCAAAACACTTCGTTTTCCTTTACGGGGCCTTGTAGCTTGGTGAGCAAACCTTGGATAGACATTGGCATCTGAGCTACTCGTTAACAGTTCTTCCCCACCTAGTGCAGGAGTTTCTGGCGAATGTGACGCTTGCGACTATCCAGTCGACGTTTTTCGAAAGATCGTCGACGTAAATCTCATGGGGACTTTCCTCATCGCGCAAGCAGTCGCAAAGGAAATGCATGATGCGAATGTAACTGGGAGTATGGTCTTGATAGCTAGTATGAGTGGATGGGTTGCAAATAAGGTTTAAACCCCAATGCTCTACTTCTCTTCCCACTAGCTACATAACTACTACGGACGCACTAACAAACATAAAGGGCATCAACACTGCACCATACAACGCCTCAAAATCAGCAATCCACCAGCTTACTCGCTCTCTTGCAGCTGAGTGGGGTCACCCGCAAAACACACTCCCAGGGCGAACACCGGGCGACGCCAATCCAAATCCGGATGAAGAGCGTAAGCCATACCCACCTATCAGGGTGAATTCACTCAGCCCTGGGCACATCGACACACCCATAACAGACGCAGCAAAGCAGAGGGGATTGGTGGAGCATTGGGAAAAGCAGAATATGTTGGGTAGGATCAGTCAGGCGCAAGAGTATAGGGCTCCGGCAATCTTTTTGCTGGCGGAAGGATCTGGTTTTATGTGAGTGATCGGAGTTATTCAGGTTCAAGACATGCGGAACATTGCTGATCATGGCATATGTGATTCAGGACTGGTGCTGTAAGTTCAAAACATGAGAAAGTGAGCGAATCAAGTATGGCGTCTGACATGATTGTAGGACCTTCGGGTAGACGGTGGCCATTGTGCATGGTAGGCAGTGGGAGCAGCGGCCGTTGCGTAACCTGACCTCAATTGAACAGCAGAGCCATTATGTATTAACGGTAAACCGTATATTGATTGGAGACAACATATGCAACGCTCTGCTCGTTGATGTGATCATACATGTCCCCTGGCGCTAAGAAACTCTACTAACACATAGGATCAGTGCTACAACAAGATTCGTCAAACTCTTCTACCGATCTCCATACCCATCATAATGGGGAAATTTGCGCATTCGATCGGCAACGCCTTCATTACCCCGCAACTGCTGTCCCCACAGTTGGAGAATGATCCAATCCTTGCTTGGCGTGGGGGTTCTTATCTAGAGTACCATCCGTTGCCGTTTCCGAAAGCAATACCCTCCGACTATGCTTCCGACGTGCTGTGAATATTTGGATTGTTGTTCTGTTCAACAATATAGATATTACCAGCAAATTTTGAGTTCTGTAGGCTTTCGATGTGGTTCGTCCTCCCTCTTGTGATCTGGTGTCCCTCCGTGTGCGGTATCAATACGGTTGCAATACGGGCTGTCCTATCACACCTCTGATATGCAGGCCTTATGGTCACCTTTTGTGTCAGCAGACCCATAATTTTCTGTCTTTTGTTTTTATTCATATTCGAGCCATACAATCCTTGTGAGTACCAGTTGGCAGAATCTACGAGATTGCGTTTTCTCGTCCTGCGCCTATCATATTCCTCCAAAATAACCTTAGTTTTCAGCTCAAACCCGAAACGCACGTAGTCAGAATCACTTGCTTGGTATAGATTTTACAGGATTCAACAAAACTAAATTCACTTAAAATTAAAATTAAAATGACGAAAAATGTACTGTAAATAGTGCCAAGGAATGATTGCAGACCGCACATTGGGGATCAGCGGTAGGTGCGGGGGCCTACGTCTACCCGCATACGAAGACGGTCGCATACGAAGACGGATATGCGGACAGGTGTCAAGGAACACGATTTTCCTAGCACTGTACACACGACTAGCTCCAAAGCTTTATCGAATTTGTGCAACAATGGTACATTTCAAAATCACTGACCAGAAACGCATGCATACATGAAGTTCAGAATGACACTTGCCAATCTGATATCAATCATTATGAAGGCACATGGTTCCTGAAATGGCACGCCTATCGCCTATCGGTACTGCTTGCCTCATTCTCATGGATTCTGATGCCTTCAATGTTGTATTGGGGGTTTCAAATTCACCATGCGTAAACTGCGTGATCTTTGGAGAACACCGTCCTTGTTCCGCAGATCAAAGCAGGCTCGTGGGGTGGCTGATCTTTCCATGTGCGCGACAGGCTGACGGACTACATGGGAATTTTGCGTGATGACAAGGTACGGGGAAACGGTTACAGACCCTGGTCAAGCCATAGATGCAGGGTGAAGATTCGTCTATCAAGCTCTGGAAGTTAACTTTCCGTGTACACGCCATTGCCTATGTCTGGTTTAACGTTATACCAAGAGTGGAAATGCCATTAGGTGTTCAAAAGATCACTAATCTTCGGGAAGGATAGGATGGGTACAATGGTCAGTACTTTGTGGAATGTCGTTATCAACCTTCGGTGTGAAAGACCGAACACGAATCAACGGTGCATACAGACACTCTGGCTAACTGGTTATCGTCTACATGTGTAACAACACTTCATACGCGAAGGTGAAGAGAAAATCTCCTCTGCATTTGATAACCAGGCTGCGCTGTTTGGCCTGCTCAAGTAGCACAATCGAACCCCCGTTGGAATACCGTTGACCAAAATTACACGAATTGGACCGAGTCTTCAAAAACCCAAGCTTGGTATCCTTGCAAGCGGATGCCTATTGCTGTATTGTCTGGCGGCTCTGGACACTGGCCTCAAAAGAACGGGTCGTGGGGTGTCTGAATGGGGTGATTTTCGAAGTGAAGGCGGTCTCTGATTGGCTCGGATTGTGAGACCGGAGCAATATCATCATCTGGGATCCTTCAACCTATCGTCGATCGAAGCGATGGACTGCATGAACGAAGAAGCCGGATCCCCCTCACAAACGCCTCACGGAAAGACAGGTACCAGGGCTAGAGCGCACATTGCGTTGTCTGCTGGAGGAAACCATTTCTTGTGTTCCCATTCGCGCGTGGTAGAAAGCCGTCGACGGTCCCTTTGCTCACGACACAATCCTATCATTCCTTCGCGAATCTTTCCGCGAGTCGAAGTATGCCAGCGCGTCAGGCGTAAAAATGGCAGGCGGTCGACCGGTCCTTCCCAAGCTCTTCAATGCTCCGACTGCTAGTGCCGATCGCCATGCTTACCACCCATCCAATGTCAAACTGACGACTCAGCGCAAAGTCAGCGTCGCTTGTCGAGTTTGCCAAGCTAGACGTACAAAAGTTAGTACGAAACAGAGATGACACCTCCCTATCTCTCTCTTTAACCATGTCAACCGCCCCGTCGAACCGCGGTCTGCTGGGGAGCAGGATGTATACTGACCAAATCAGTGTGACGGCGCGAGACCTCAATGCGGAGCATGCAATTCGCGGCATTCACAATGCGGCTACCCGACCAGAGCAGGCCAATCCCACTCACAAGCCAGGAAGCAAAAGATGCAGCAGCTTGAGAGTGAAAAAAGTGTGATGCTTGATGTTCTTTGCCATCTCCAAACCACTTCTCCCGAGACGGCCGGGGATATGCTCCAAAAGCTCCGTTCCATCAGAAGTGGCGATATCGAAGCAATGTTAGCATGCATTGACAGAGACAGAAGCGATCCGTCAAGTCAAGAAACACTGTATTCTTCCAAGATGGACACGGACAGTTTGAATGAACTGCCTAGGAGGCTGAGTGCTGCAACGACGCTGGCAGATTATGAACAATCCCCTTCATCAACTCGAAGCCAAGATCTAAATGTAACTCTCAGTATGTGTGGGACTCCATCAGATCATGACATCTCTCTCGACGACATCAATGCCTCTCTCGATATCTTCTTCGCCACTGCCACCAGTCTCTCCCCGATCTTCAACCGGTCAGCAGTAGTCAAGGTCATAGAACCCATCACATCCACCTCCGGCCTCACACTCATCGACCTCTACAGCCGTCCAACAAGCCCACAAACAACAATCGAGCTCTCCGAATTAGCCGGCATACTAGCAATCGGGCTGATATACCTGCTTGCCCCGAGTTCCGAATCTTTACCATCAAGCGAAGTAGCAGCTTTCTACTACAACATAGCAAAGCACGGACTAGACAGCGCGATCGAACACAACCCTCTCCGAGCCATCAAACTCTGCACGCTCCTAGCATTCTACAACCTCTCGTTACATCCCAATGTCGCGTTAGCATACATCGGTATGTGCGTTTTTCCAGTTAATCATCTAAGCTAATCACACCGGGGGCCAGGCTTAGGACTAACCCTGGGTCGAGACAACGGCATAGACATATCCGCATCCGCATGCTCAGAAATTGAAGACCACAAATCCACGCTCCAGATACTAGTCCACCTACTATGGTCCGTCTCGGTACCTCAAAGACCCCCTATCCACCCCTAACCACCACGAACAGAAAAGCACTACGTAAACACTAACAAAACACAAACAAAACAGCTGGCTGTCCGCATCCATGGACTCTGTCCCGGCAAGTCTTCTCCTCTCGCTCCGCCTCTCCTCCCCCACGTCCTCCACCACCACCACCACCTCTTCACCACCGAAACCCCCCACTACACCCCTCCAAGCCCTCCAGACCCAGGTCATCAAAATCACGCTCATAAAACACTCCATCCTGCACTCCCCGTGCCCCGATACGACCACACCCCTCGCCTCCCCAACCGTAGCGTCGTACCGCGAGAAACTACGCACCTACTACGCCGAACTGCCGCCCTGGATGTCGCTCGCGCATCTGCACGCCTCCGCCTCCGCCTCCTCCTCCTCTTCTTCCTCCCCGGACGGCACAAGAGAGAATGGCGTGTTTTTGGATAAAGAGACGAGGAAGACGGTGCTCCATGTGCATTTGTTTTACATGGGGACGATGATGGCGCTTGCGCGGCGGATTGTGGCTTCTTACTATACTCATGATGCGGGTAGGGCGGAGGAGAATGGAGATGCTGCAGGAGGAGGAGGAGGTGGTGGTGGTGGTGGGAGCAAGCTGGATGAAATGCCGACGGAATCGCGGCAGGCGATTGAGGAAGGGTTCGTGGCGGCGCAGATGAGCGCGAGGGTGTTGGATTTGATGCTCGAAGAGGAGGGCGGTGGTGGGGTTATTGATGCTTGTTGGGTTTGCATGTACGTATATATTGATCTCCTCTCCCTTTTCCTTTTCTCCTGCTCTCTTCCCTCTCTCTCACACGTCAAGAAAGTACCTTTTTTCAACGATAACTAACTTCCAACCACAGCTACAGATTCACAGCCTACACCTCGAGCCTCATGCTCACCTACCACGCAGCCCAAGACCTCCTCGCGGGCTTCTCGCCCGCCGAAAACCTCGACCTCATCGCCCGCTGCCTCCGCGTCCTCACGTGCTGCGCGCAAAAGGACAAGATCGCGACCGGGCTTCTCGCATCAGCAGGCTCGTTCGCCACGGTTCTACACTCTTTCGACGAGGGTGGTGGTGATGGCGCGAAGAGGGGGAGGAGAAACGGTGAGGCGTATGTGCTTGGGGATGTGATTTTTAGGGTACATACCGGGACGACCGAGTTGCATGATTTGGCTAGGGAGTTGGTGGGGTTGGTGGGGAGAGGGGTTGGGGGTGGGGTAGGGGTAGGTGGGTTGGAGAAGTGATGAAATTGAATTGGATTCCTCACAGAGTATTGCTACCCTGGGTTGGGAGAAGTGATGGAGATCACTGGCGTTGGGAGCTTCTCGGGGAAGGGGAATGGTAAGGTAGTGGTGGTGGGAAGAGGTAGATGCACTCACTCGACTATACCTATTGATTGATACTAATGCTTGAAACGGCCGGGTACGGACGCGTATTGCCCGTCTATTCGATGGCGGAGAAGAGGTGGATGAGGAGACGAAGAAATGGAGAAAGAAGGAGAGGGAGACGGGGAGAGAGATGAGGAAAAAATTTCGGTTATTCAGTTCTATTTATTCAATCTATAATTTATACAAAATATTTATTACTAAATACATATGTTCTTGGGTCCAAATGAGGTGGCTGTAAAGAAGTCACATATGAAGAAAAACTACACTGGATACATATGAGTATCAACCTTTTTCCAAAACAGATGGAGAAAAGTTGCACGCTTAATGCAGTATGTCGTACTTCTCCTCGCCTATTGTACCTTGCTCTGATTATTAAACTCCACCACTCTTTTTAGAGTTTAAAGCTCCGTTACGTGCGGTAACATGCCATGTTCTTAGTCCTCAGTGTGTATGTATATCTGTGAGATTTTAGTATCATCGTAAGAGAACTTTGATTCGCTCGATTGATCTGCTTGGTCCCTTTCATACATAGGTACGTGTTGATGTTTTGTGTGTGTTTTTGAGTGTGAAGAGTGCAGACTGAAATATGTACCTAGGTAGGTATATAGGTAAACAGCGAAGGAGGGCAGGATTCCGAAGGTAACGAATTTCAGAATACAAATTTTGAGAGAGAGAGAGAGAGAGAGAGAGAGAGAGAGAAAAAGACCCCTTAACAAACACGACATCCATCCAACACAATCGGAGAATAAGTAAGGGTGAACTGAACTGTAGACAAAAACGCACGGTGTTGCACGGCCTAGCCCAAGGACGACTATGTGTGTGTTTCATGTTTTGGTTCTGTCTTCTGCTGTGTTTGACGATGACTTGCGAGTTGAATGGATTACTATGGGAGGAGGGTATGGTTAGGGTTGCTGTGGTATGTAAGTTATATATGTATGTATATGTGTGTATATAGTTATGTGTGACTAACTAGCAGAGGGAAGAAAGGGAGAGGGAGAGGGAAAAGAAGGACGGAATATGTAACAATGACGATGATGCGAGAGCAGCCAAAGACAAGAAACATTAAAAACCAGTTTGCGCGAGAGAGGATTTATTCCTCCCTTTCTCCTTTTCTTCTCTCTTTTTCTCCCGAATGGCTGGCTGACATTTGCCTGACTGGCTGCCTGCGAGACTGTCCATGGTCTCGATTACCGTCCTCCTTCTGTTATTGCGACATCCATTCTCCCTACCTACCCTAGTTACTGAATGCATCCGAAGAGGTTAAAATGAAAGGTGAAAAGATGGGAAATGAGAAGGTAAACAAAAAAACATCGAAAAGAACATGAAATCATTCGCCTTTCCGTCACCAGATAGCCCGACTGGTAGACCTGATATATGAAAAAAAAGCACGCCATTGATATACCCTTGCGCCCCTGCCCGTAGCCCAACCCATGGAAACACCAACGCTGAAAAACGACAAATGGAAGAAAATGACTTCGAAAAACTGTGTTCACCGGCACCGTAGTAGGAAATTGTTTTTCTTTTCTTTTGGTACCCGCGCGGATCAAGGATGATGATACCGCCCGAGTTCGATTTCTCGTCTCCGCTCTTCGCGGCTCGGGCCTCGTGAGTGATTACTCCTTCCACCCACGCTCGACGGCCGATTCGGTGCGCGTCCTCGATCCTGCCATAATGACCAGGCCTGCGTCTCTCCCAGACTATCTGGTCGACTACTCGCGCGCGAGCGCGTCCAGTGCGCGGGTTGTGCTTGCGCAAGCGTACCGTTCAGCTCTTGGCTGTTCGCTACCTCCGCCCTCTCTTCGCTATCCTCTGGCAAGTCGATCCGGAAAGTTGCGCTGCTTGCGTCGGGGCTCGGGTTGGGTTCCTTGTTCATGAGGAGGAGGGCCATTTGCTGGTTGATGCGGTCGTCTTCGCTGAGGGGAGGTTCGGGGTGGGTGGAAGGGGAACGCGATGCGGTCGGGTACATGTTTGCGACGTAATTCGAGTAATATGACTGTTCGGACCAAAGATTGGAACGTTGCGAAGCTCGTTCTTTGTGCTGAATGATGCGGCGATGGGTCCAAAGGAGGAGGCATGCGTAAATGACGGTCGAGGAGGCGGATATGACGGTGGCGGAGATGGCGGCGGTGTTCCAAATGTAGGCGCGCGAGGAGAGGAAGTTGTAGGCTATGGCGAGGAGGCCAAGTGCAGAAGAGGTGAGGGCGGGGCTATTGCGCAAGGTTAGCATGCGACGGGGAAGTTTGACGCCGACAGGTGGGAGCGAGAGCGTACAGAAAGATGGATTCGGCTTGGAAGATCTTATTGCGACACGCGAAGCATAGCAGTGCGGTGAATGAGTAGCCGGCGGTAAGTAAAGCGACGACGAAGACGGAGAGAACTGCCTCGCTGAATCTAAGTTGAGATCCTTCTCCAGGTATATCTTTGGTATAGAGACCTGGTAGGATCAAGTAGCTGTATCGGAATGACTCGTTAGCTTCCCGACGTGGTACGGTTGTTTGTTTTCAAACGAAGGAGGAACAAAAGGACGTGACATACCCTGCCAGGATCATCCACGAAGCGGCCATGGCTATGAAGCGCCAATACCAAGCGGTGCTCTCGTCGGCATTGTGCTCGAGGTTGATGTAGCGTTTTGACTCGGTACGCTTAACCATTGGAGCGGCCGTCGCGATCGCAACGATAGGCGAGCGACGAACGACGATGGATGAAAAACAGAACGAAAGGCGAGAGGTTGGTTGGAGTGAAAAGGGTAGAGAGATTGGCTGTAAAGTCGATCAAGGGCGGCGGGCAAGAAGAGAATCACGGGGTGGTCGCATGTAGTTTGCGCGAGTGTTGTACGGGTACGTGTGGATCGGGGATAAACGAATGTGAGTGCTCGGTCGAGCATGCGGAGAGAGGCGGATGGATTTTGGGTGGTGAGGTGAGAAGAGTAGGAAGGATGGGCCTGGATGGGAGGGTGTGGGGTAGAGGTGAGTAGGTATGTCAATGTCGTGGTGAAGGGGTACGAGATTGAAGCGGAGATGTAGGTGGTGGGAAGGTGGGATCTGGAATTGCGACGGCGGGATTCAGCCTGACGGCGAGGGGGACCGGGGCTGGAAGGGCGATGGATCGACAAACACGCCCGCCGCTCGGGTATACTCAGTCGGCTCGATGCAGCACTGCCAATAAAACCCTCGGTGTGGCACAGCAACGGCAGTGGACGTGATGCAACCAGCGTAACGAATGTAACAATTGATGTACGTTGGTGGTGGATGGGATGGTCAGGTGCAAGCGTGGCGACGTGTAGCGTGTAGTGATGTGCTGATGGCAGGTGGTGAGTAAGTGGGCAAGGCGGTTTGTCAGAAAGGGGAGGGAGTTAAATTGAATGAATGAAAAAGGGCGACAAGGCAGCCAAGATGGAAGATGGCCAGATATTGAGGCATTCAGCATTGACGGCCACGGCCACGAGGCGTGAGAAGGCGTCAGTCTGTCAGAGAGACGGGCGAAGGATCGGGATAGACCCAAGCTCAGCCACCGGCCACTGCCACGTCCTATTGGTTAATACTGCTGTACGCTGTACGTATTCACTGTCGAATGCCACAGCTGTGCCCCGGATCCAACGCCCTCCTGTATACACCTTGATACATGCCCTCGTGTTCCAGGCGACATCTACTTGCGACACTGCTTCATCATGCCGTACCGTCTTCTGTCACTCGGAATGAATCCCCCTCTTCCTCCGCAGAGAGGTACCTCCAACGTCGATACCACGTCGCAATTTGAAGCAATCTCGAGTCCAACTGCTGTTGTTCCGTAGCACTGTAGAGCCAATCCAGCCCTACCCAATAATAGCTCCCGTAGTGCAAGTTACTCACTACGCCCGGCTCCAACGTAAGTCAAGTCAGTCAGTCACTGGTCCATGCTTTCGCCCTCGCTAGTCTACCACTGTCCTCCCTCCGTCTATCAACCTCACCAAATCTCATCAATCCATATTACTGTACATGTGTTCTGCTGAGTAGAACTTCGCCATTCACTGTACTACCCAAGCCACCACCCAATAAACCAATCCAACCACCCATTTCCCTATTTCGAATTTCCCCCCCAACGCACGGCTTCCTTCACGCCTCACACAAGATCCATCCTCAATCAATCATCAAGCAACTTTTCCTCCCATTATCAATCACCCACCAAAATCACAAAAAGTCCAGAACCTCCCTCCCAAAGTCAGCCCTGCCTGAAACAACCCATGACGTAGCCCACCACATCCAATATCCGTTCTTTCCAACACTACCTAGACTCTAGACCGGGCATCGTGTCATCGCCGCCTCGCTCTGTAATAAAGAATTTCCGAAAAAGCGAATAATCTCCATAGACCGCCCCCATTCTCCCTATCTACTTGTAGTTACAAGAAAGAGAGAATCACGTAATATTAAACTCTTGGCTGCGGTGGGTGGGCCCTGGAGTCCAATACCGGTATCTTGAGTGCTAGGTACTCCAACTCGGGGTCGTTGGTTGGTAGGCGAAATCTCCGAATGCGAGCGTTTCAGCTCGCCCGATGCGTTTAGTTGTACGCTTATTTCTTGGGTGGGTATGAGTTGAGCTGGGTGGTTCTTTTTTATTAAAGAGAGCTTCCGACGCGCGAATACATGCGCAGATTTATGTAGAGAGGGTAGCGCAGTTGTAATGCTTTTGGTTGCGTGAATCAATGCGCTTGGAAATGCACAACATTGTGAGGCCAACACATTGCCCGCCTCATTTCCATTACTCTGCAGCGTGGAAAAATATACATACTTTACACTGTACAAAATTATAAATTTATTTATATCAAATCATACACACAAAAAAATTCTTAAGCATCTTGACCACAACCCTACGTTAACGAACGCGGCTTGTCACGGTATGGACCATCTGATGCTGCTATGAGCTATCATGCGCCAAGGCGGTAGTCATATCGAGTATAGTTCCGCCATATCCTCACCCCAAGGCTAACATCAATGGTCTTTAACCTCCAACTCATCAAGTACTAGCCACCCCATCCACGCACCACTCCTGACTCTCATTCAGCCTCTCCGCAAACAACAAATCATTCGCATTCAAACGATACCTATCAATTAGCTCAGCCGCAATATTCAAATTATTCTCCAACCGAATCCAAACTCTACACAAGATCTCCACCCAGCGAATTTCACCGCGTCGAAGCCCACCTTTCTCCCTCACAAGAACGCCAATCTCCCATCGATCGCGCGGGTTGTAAGTGCACATGATGATGGAGACTCTCTTGCATGCGTTGATCTTGTTCTTGTAGAAGTCTCCCCAATCTTGTCCATTCGTATCGGCGGTAATTTTGAAGCATTTGTGCAGACTTTGCTGCACGGGGAGCCAAAACGTGGAATCCTGGATGGGCCGAGCAGGTAAGTGGAGAAGAAGACCTGGGAATTGAACCAACAGCCCACGTTTCGCGATGGTGGCCGTGGAGTTGAGCGGGAGGAGCAGGGGGTATGAATGAGATTGTTTGGATAGCCAGGACGAAGGAGCCCAGCGATATCCCTCGGTCGTGAGCTTCGGACCGGGCAAAAAGATGACACCGGATGGGATGCCGAGGCCGGGTTTTGCGTCTATCAGATCGAGAAGTTTTACCATTCGTTCGGCGGCGACCATGTGTTCGTTGTACCCCAGGCTGTCTCCTTTGATGTTCTGGATCTCGGTTACGTCTAACCCGAGGACGTTTGCCAGTACGATAGCCTCTTCGTGGGGTTTGGAGGTAACGCGGTATTGCACTGCCTGCCAGATTCGCTGCACAAGGTGCGTGGTATCAGCCCGTAGGTCCCATAAAGGTAAACTGAGAGGGTAACCGGCTTGCCACATGTGGTAGTGATGATGTTGCGGATCACTTTTACTCTCGTCCAGAGCTTTGTGAAGTTCGGCTAGACTGATTGTCCCGGACGTTTCCTGGTCCTTGAAAGCGAAGAACAAGTTTTCTTCGGGGACTAGGCATGCTTCTTGGAAAGTCCAGAGTCGCCACGACCAATCGCTGATGGTGATGCGGACATTTGTTTCGATTACGTCCTTGGTTAAAGGCCTGTGAAGCAGGTCTCTGTCCCAGACAAGTACTGCCGCCGCTTCCCTGTAGATGTCTGCAAGTTGTTGGCATTGGTATCGGTGCATGTCGTTTCCCTTGGGTAGGCACAAGAGGTCCAACCAGAAAAACACCTCCGGCTGGTTCCTCTTGGAAGCTTCCCGTTCCAGGATCCGGTTGAATGTTTTTTGGATAGTGAAGAGCTGGCACTTTTGAATTTTTCGGTCATTCCCGCCGCGGATATCCCTTCCACTGTCGAAAAGACCGTCGAAGCGGGTATGTGAGATCACCCCGAATATCGGCTTATCTTTACTCCGTAGATCGACTGCTTCTTCCACAAGCCGACCATTCGAAAGCATTTTGACCATCAGAGTCTTGCCCTCCCTCTGCATCTTCTTCGTCTTCTCCTCCAACCCATCAAGCTGGAGCGGGGTGCAAGACTCGCCACACTCCTGTGTATGATACGGATCCAACTTGCGAAACGCAGCTTTACATTTCGTGACTGTGCATTCGGGAGTATGTTCCCTCTTTTCGATCTTCTGAATCGAGCTGGCATAATACACAACAGTCACGGACGGCATGACGGATTCCACTCGACGTATCTCGAGCGGACAAATCCCATTGTCCTGCATGCGGTGTCGACAATGCTTGCTATACCCCCAATTCGTCTCCTCGGCCGCCGCGCTCTTCCAAAATCGTTTCCGCGCGTCCGTATGCTGGTGAAGATGCAGATGCATTCGCTGCAACGTCTCGCCGAGGATAGCAAGAGACAGGGTAAGCCGGGTATCAGGTTCGTCCGGATCAGTAGTGCTGCGCGACTCCTCGCTTAGAGTGGCACTGTCACGGTCCAAGTGCTGGTACGAAAGATGTTTGGAGACAAACCGCCTCGCTTCCGCGAGCGCCATGGATGCCCTGAGAAACCGATTTTCCTGCTCTTTGTCGAAGCCGCCTTCCGCCTGGTCTTGTTCGCGCTTGACCCATTGCTGGAGTATATTCCTGAGCTGTCGAGTGTGTAGGATCGAATCATCTGCTTCTTCCAAAAAAGTATGATAATTCACCGGTTGCCCAATGACCTGCGCTAAGAGGCTGAAGAAAAGCCACGTTTGAAGGAATTGCTCAGCCTCGCCGCGAGACATTTTCGGCAGACCGTTTTCGAGCAGTTCGGCAAAATGTCCGCTGTGAAGCTTCTTCTCCTTGGGAAGCTTGAAGTAATCCTCCGGCTGGTACACTCTTCGCTCTGCGTAAAACGGGATTTGAACGTGAACGCCATCGATGGGCTTTGGCAGATGATCCATTCTGGCGGAATAAATCGGACCGTGATTCGGTGTGGTGGCCAGCAATGTCTTAATTCCAAAAATTTCGAGACAACGGTTAAAAGAGTTCAATTTGTCTTAAAAGGTATGGGGATTTATACATTGGCATAGAGTCTCTCTTCTGCCGAATGCGGTAGCCTGACGTACCTTGACAGGTGGCTTAGAAGCCTACACCGGATGGTGGCGTTCTTCGTTGACTTCATGGCTCTCACACGGTTGGGTGTCGTGCATTGGCGCTTACGCCTGTCTGATTCTTTATGCATTGTCCGTCACGTTTGATTAATCCTGCAGTGTTCTTTTTGCGTTGTTTGTTCTGCCTTATCTATTACGCTTGTCCGAATCACATTCATGGGTGGTCACGTACCGTCGATGCTGTAGTGTTCTGTATGCGTTGTTCGTCCTGCATTGTTGCCTATTGCCTGATAGGCAACAGGTAACGTCTACTATTAACCTTACTCCGCATGGGTTTTACATTCGCACGATTACTTTAAGATTCCGATCATACTAGCTGCTTCCAACATTCGCTACCCACCTTTACGCTTCGTTCCTTGCTGACACTGCATACTTCTTTGCAGGAGTGTGTTTGTTAACTTAATTTGCTTTGCTTCGCATATCTCCATGGTTCTATGGCATCTAGCACTGAAGCTTATATTCATCCTAACCCCTTAGCGGAAAGAAGAGGCCCTTCGAACGCGGATTGGAGCTTTCACCAGGAAACCATCACTCGACTCTACAAAGACATTGCTCTTCCCAAGGTGTGCCGCATCATGAGAGATGATTTTGGATTCCAAGCGAGGTATGTTATGTAAGCCGAATTTTTTCAAATCGCAAGGGAACTCATCAGTTTCCAGTCTACGCATGTATCATTACAGGTTGAGGAAATGGGGAATTACAAAAAGACGGCAGGGGTCATGTTATGCAACGATGGAACAGTCTCAACAAGAAGCTGATTGTTCGAAAAGTGACAGCATACCTACTGCGGTTAGTCACAATATCGACTGCGAAGAGCCTTCGGACGCGGGCATGTCGATTGGTTTTTTGCAAATGACTGATATACCCTATCATTTCTCGAGCTCCAAGAGCCAAAATATGAATCAAAGTCGCGAAGCAGACGGTCCACCAAGGATTGATACAATGTCCGGTCTGAGTACTGACCCTGAGCAAGACGCCAATACCAATGCCTCGTCACTTTCTGCAACTAATGCATCACGGAATAGCACGGACAGCACATCATACCCTCAAATTACGAGTGCTATGTCAGAACCAAGCAAAGAATTGCGTAGTTTACAAATAATCTTGAGCTCCGTAGGTATACATATCCATGCAGCAGTTCAGAGCGGCAGATTTGCCCTCACCAAGCCTTCCTCAGCAACCAAATGCACTACCTGGTTCTGGAGCGAAGTAAAACTTGGAATCTACCTCGTCAAGTGTGGGTCAAACGACAGTGCATATACACTGTTCAACCAAGCCTGCGGACGTACGCAGTTACTCGATTTCAGCACCGCCGATACCGTACAAGAGATAATGACAGCACTCTCTTCGGTGAACACTCGAAGCTCTCCAGCCGTTCAATTCACACTACTCAAATTCATTTCGAGTTTCGTCAGGATCAAACACGGATCTTCGCATCCCGTCTTCATCATCGCAAAGCAGCTGCAAGAAGCTCGGCATTGCGATGAAATTTTCGAGAAAACTATGCACTACATGTTACACGCTTTCGTCCAAGCACTGGGAACGTATCATTCAGTGACGATCAAGGCACGCAGGGATTTAATCGACATGTTGAGAAGGGGTGGGAAACATAGGCAAGCTCTAAACCTCGCCTTGGAACACTATCACAATATGCGCACCTATCTCGGACCCACCACCCTACAAACCCGAGATGCCGCGCTCGATCTTGAACGGCTTTTGACGAACGAAGGATCCTTGGAGATGGCACTTCAGCTGTGCTATTACATCGTTGGCGTGGATAGCACTGATGCGGAGAGTTCAGTCCCGGGGTACGATGATAAATGCGCCGTGGTAAGTTAGGTACATTTTTTTCCATACATGAATGAGAACGTTTCTTTCTGATCCTAAAATGAGCAGTACGCCATGGAAGACATTGCCAAAATCCATGACCTCCAGCTGGATCATGTCAGTAGTGCGTTCTGGCTTTCGAAAGCGCTGGAAACGGGGAGGAAAGCATGGCCGGAGGATTGGATGGGTTTGAAGCACATTCGGGATAAATTGGGGAATGCGAGGCAGAAGGTTTTGGATGGATAGAGGAGATTGCTGGATACCTTTGGGTTTGTTTTTAATTATTCTAAGCAGTGCGTTTATTATCTTGGATCGCTATCCTCTCGTTCGTCTCCTCCAATGCCATTTCTCCACAGCTGTTTCATTATTCGTCTCTCTTTAACCTACTATTAAAGCTGAGTGTATACATTAAAAGCTTTACGTATGATAATAATTATAATAGGTAGATAGGTTTATATCAATATGTAAAGCACGGCGCCTCGCTGAGCATGCAACATGCGTCTGTGGAACATGTTAGTCATACATACTTTAAGGAAGATAGGCGCCGCTCGAGACGATGCAAGACGTAGAGTGATATGACGAGAGACGTCGACCAAAAAAAAAAAAAGGATGTTACCTCGCGAAAGCGGCTTTTTTCTAGGGTTTGTTGGCTTCCTTTCATTTGCAACTATATATAAATTTGCATGAACGTATCATCGCGCGGGTAACGCTATGGTAGGTAGGTAGGTAAGAAACATTGTCACGTTTGTATATATGTAGGTACTTGCCTGTTTGATAAGGGTATCAACGGTATGATAGGTGAATGGCAGCGGGATGATGATGTTGTTTATTTTTTGTGACAAACAGCACGCGAATACTCGGGAGGAGATGGAATGGTATATCATGTTTATTTCCTTCTTTTCTTTCCTTCTCATCAACACTCTCGCCCTGACTCTTCCAAGACAACACAGCACTCAAATCCCAAACCCCTCGTCTTCGCCGTCTGCATGCACGTCGTCATCATCGGCCCCAAACCCTCCATCGCCATCATCGCTGGGCAACTCGAACCGCATAAACTTCTCGCCCTTGCTCTCGGTGCCCCATTCGACGACCTGGCCATCCTGGACCTCGCACTCCTTCAGCACGGTGCGGTCATCGCCTTTAGCTGCACCGCCCTCAATCAAGCACCTCCGGCCCAAGATGCAGTCGGTGAGCTGCACGTTGGGACCAACCTCTACGTTCTCCATGAGCAGGCAGCGCAGGAGGCGTGCGCCCTCGCCGATTTTGCAGTTGGGGCCGATGACGGATTCCTTGATGTTGCATTTTTCCTCGACGATGACGTTGTCAGCGAGGAGCGAGTTTTCGGTTTCGACACGGCACTTGCGCGGGACGAGGTGCTTGTGCGTGACTTTGGCTTGGTGGGCGAAGGGGGAGACGGGGCCGCCGTTGGCGTCTTCAATAGCAGGGAGTTTGGCGAGTCGGAGCGAGATCGTGAGTAGGAGGTGCGCGGTGTCGACGCGGCGTATGAGGGCTGCTGAAGGGGATGTGGGTTGCACGTAGGAGAGTATCGGGGGGACTTTGAGTTTTGTGTCGGCAGTCAGTGACTTTACGCCGCCTGAGATGCTAGAGCCGCGCACACGCGAGGCCAGGGTTGTGGTGGTTTGCGGGGAGATGGTGCTGCTGTCGTGACCTTTGGAACTGGTGCTGCTGAAGCGCGACACGTCGATTTCCTCTTCCACGACTTGCGAGCCGGAATCGCTGTTAGATTCCTCTTCCGGGTGGAATATAGACCGTAGACCGAGTTTCTCGCCCAGACCGTCTTGCCAGCCGGCTTTTGCCCACCATCCGAGCACGTCTTCAGCCACGCTTTCGAACTTGTCGTTCTTTTTGATCATTTCGAGGACCCAGTAAGGGAAGAAATATATGTGGGCGTCGCGATGCGTGGTCAGCATTCTTATGCGACCGTGGCGGCGAATGAGCGAGTGTCGTACGGGGAAGGATCTGTTCTCTTCTGTAATGTCCTTGAGCGTGTCGGTAGGCACCGTGTATACGAGGTTTGTGATATTACGGCGGAGTGAATCGGTGGGTGGAGGTACAACGGCCGGCGGGAGGGGGGTTGTCGCAATGAAATCCGTCTCTTCGCCCTTTTTGCTGCCTTCGCCTTTGGTTTGATACCATACTCCCAATCCACCTCTTCGACCCAGTCTCTCACCCCCAACACGCAGATCCAGCCCCCCGCCGATTTTTGGCCCTCCGCTGGCGGCACCTAGGCCTGCTTCCTCGACCATCCAAGCATCTGCTAGTGCGGTCCCGTCAAGCTCACAAACAATATCGCACGGAAGCAGGATGAAATCGCTCTTGATGGCCTTTTGCACCTCGGGTAATCGTAGCAAGTGTCCAGTTCCCGTCTCGTGGGTTAGTTCTTTTGGTGCGAGAAGATCAGGCTTTGGCGAAGGGAGTGAGGTGAGGTGAGGGTTCTGAGACATGGCGGCGTCAATGGCATCTAGCGATTCGGGAG
Source organism: Periconia sp. R9002 (assembly GCA_023627715.1). Classification (NCBI taxonomy): domain Eukaryota; kingdom Fungi; phylum Ascomycota; class Dothideomycetes; order Pleosporales; family Periconiaceae; genus Periconia; species Periconia sp. R9002. Next base: position 188,952 of record JAMAHW010000053.1, on the reverse strand, counting down.
GGGTGATGATGGTGATGTCGGTGACCCCCATGCGATAGCACCATTCCAGCGGATACCAGACCATAGGCCGGTTTGCAATGGGCAACAGCGCCTTTGGAATGTCCTTTGGCGATGAAGTGAAGGTGCTTAATGAAGCTCCAGGACCGCACAGGATGACGGCCTGGAAGCCCGGCGAGGGCAACGTAGCGTGCGGCATGCCAATGTTTTCTGTATCCGAGCGTCTGCTGTTCTGTCCCTTTTTCTGCCGTGTCTCGATTGAGGGCTGGATGGAGTTTTGTTTGTGGGGTTTCGTGTCAAAGAAACCAAACTTTTGGTGGGGCTAGTTATCAGATGGCGGCGGGCGGGCAGACATGACTCCTCGCCTCGGCTTTGGCATGTGTTTTGGAACGGAAGGAACCGACAGGGATGGCATCGTCATCTCGACCTTGGTAGCTCCTTCCCCAGCCACACCCCATCCACCAACACCATCTCCTCTACCTCCACCACAACAACAAACACTGTATACACGATATACAAGAGCAAACGCTGCGCTCACCACCAATCCCCGTTACGCCGCCTCTGATGATGATTTGAGAACATGTCCTTCAACTACGACCGCTACGACCGCCGCCAGTCGTCCTCGTCGCGCCGCTCCACCTTCGGCTACTGGGTCCCCCTAATCTTCACTGTCACCGTCGCAACCGCCGGAGTCGCTGCCTGGGTATGGAGTGAACGCCGCGACGACGATGAGTCCGACGACGCCGATCTGAGCTATGGGGAGGATGGCGATGGGAAGATGCCTGAGCCGGGCCGTCGCGCGTACGACGCTCAGTCTCAGGGCGTGACGCACGAGGACGAGTCCCTCATGTCGCGCGTACAGGGTGTGATGCGTCGCACCCCGAGTCCTCAGCAATTTTTTGATAGTGTGAGCAAGCGCACTGCTGCGGGGTTTGCCGCTGCAGGCGCCGCTGCAGGTGCCGCGCTGGCGAGTATCAGAGAGGAGGACAAGGACGCATACGCCGACCACAACAGGTGGACTGAGGAGGCCGACTTGAGACGCAACGTCGAGGCAAGGAGTGAACAGAGCCAGGCGGCCGTTGATACACAGGCAAGGAGCTTCGCCGAAAGCGCCAAAGCTGGGCCAAGCAGCACAGGACGCCGTAAGACGGTGGCCATCGTTGTCTCCGCCGAAAGTCTCATGGACATTCCACAGGAAGCGGATGGCTCTTACCACTCCGAGAATCTGGTAAGTCGAGTCTCAGGTTAATACGTCTCCCCCTAACATGACTTCAGACCGTCCTGTCCCACCTCCCCGATACAGACTTCTCCAAAACCAAACTTTTCGTCCTCGTCTTCTCTCCCTCTCTTCGCTCGCGACCAAACTCCCGGACCGGAGGCGCTTCCCTTGGTTCTTCCTACTCGGCCATCTCCACACCCGCACAAACACCGGGCGAAGAGCTACAGCCCGTGGATCCTCAGCCCGAAGGCACCGTCTACACCCCCGCACTCTCAGCACGCAGCTCAGACAACGTCCTCTGGAACACCCTACACACACAAGCTCTCCGTCTCGTCGAGAACCCTGCCATGGTTATGCCCTTCACCACGCCCACAGGCTACGTGCACATGCTCCGCCACCTTTCCCCTGATCTCGTATACGTCGTAGACGCTCTCAGTGGCCCCAGCGGCCGCAACATCGCGGACCTCGGTCAGTGGGTGGGCCAAACCATCGTGGTCGTCGGCAGCGACGGCACAGGGCTTGGTGGCCTCGTCGACACGGACGATGAGAGCTCGGCCGCCAAAGACAAGTCGGAGCACGCGGGCCACGCCGACAAGTGGTGGGAGAAGACGGACCTCGTGGGGCTCGGGAAGGGCGTGGAGGTCGTTGATGCGTCGAGACTTACCGAAGATTTCGAGAGGAGGGTCCTTGGACGCGAGTAATTGTCCCCTGTTGTTGTTTTTTCTCCTTCTCACGCAATGGATATCACTGAACGTATGACTCTTCTCTATTCGAATATGAATTGATTACCTCATCCTTTTTTTCAAATATCGTGATTTGGCTGGTCTTTCCTTGGTGACCGCATAGTTGTTGAATACATGTATGCTCCGTCGTTTTACAGCGTGTCAAAATCTCTCATCCAACAATATCGAATCCATTTGAAATGTATCCATCTACATTTGACTACCACCACCATCTTTGACGCCTACATAAAAGCCACACACCGCACATATATATGTATGCACCATTGCGTCCCTCGGAACCTCCTCTCTGATGGTGCAAGATACATGTACTTTTTCTTTCCATCCATTTCTCTATGATTTCAACTTGGTCAACCTACATATGACTGAATCGGTAGTTGATGGAATACCTCTCCCCTCTACCTTTTTAAAAAAATTGTGGCCATCTAGTATCAGCCCTTTTTTTGTGTCTGGTAGGTGAGTGTCGTTTGATACGTGGATAGGTAGGTGGAGAGGGATGCTAGATGGGTATGTGTTGTGTGGCTTTGGTTTTGAGGGAGGGGTTGATGTTGCAGAGAGTGATGCTGTTATTAGAGAGTTGACATTCTCTCACTTGTTATGGGTGTAGAGGAACGTTCATGTTCGATTTTTGATTTTTTTTTCTGGGTTTTTGGAGTATTTTTTATCTAGGTAAGCGTTGGAGTTTCTTGTTTCTTATTTTTTTTTTTCTTTGAATAGTAAGATAATGATGATGATGTCGTGAAAGCGAGATATTGTCTTGGATAAATTGAACAAGAGAGACTGAAAATCTGCCCTCGATACTTTGAGGAAGCCCAAGGTTCATGTTTTTCTCTTCTCATGCTCTCGCAACATCTCAGCCACTTCGTGATGTCCCTTTTCCACAGCCACTTCGAGTGCGGTACCGTACGATCCCCTCCATTCAGTGTCGGCACCCTTCTCAAGCAGTAGCCTTACTATATCCGTGTACCCCTTTTCGGCGGCTGCTATAAGCGAGTTGTCTTCTCCGTACTGGTTGCGGCGCACGTTAACGTCGATATCCTTTTGCTTTAGTAGCATCTCAACTACCCGAACACTACCCTGCTCCACGGCAGCTCGGAGTGCTGTGCCATACCATCCACCTTGCGCATTGACGTCGGCGCCGTGGTCGAGCAAGAGTTGAACCATTGGTGCCTCGTTTACAGCTACGGCGGCCTGGAGTGCATAGCCGTGATGTCCACCGCGGATATTGACATCAATGCCTTCGTGCTGGAGCAGCAGTTTCAATGTCTGCTCCCGAGGCTCCCGAGAAGTAATTGCAGCGGCATACAACGCCCCGAATTTGAAATATTCGTGCTGTCCAATATCCAGGGAATCGACCTGCGCGTTAATGTCGGCGCCGTAGGCGAGTAAAATCTCTACGATGTGATCATGGCCTTCACCTGCGGCCAGTGTGAGGGCATTGCCGCATGCACCTTGCGCCTCGATATCTGCACCTCTTTCAAGTAGCAATTCCACCATGTCCCCATCGCCTCTCCAAGAAGCAGCACAGAGTGCGGTGTTCTCGTGGAACGAATCGTCTAGGCTCATCCACAGCCTGCCTTCCTGGTTAACGTCGGCCCCATGGTCGAGCAACAGCTCCGCGATCCCTTTGCGGCCCTTCTCCACAGCAGCACAGAGTGCGTTTCCATATGCACCTAATTCGTCGTCGTCATTGTTGACATTCGCACCCCGTTCCAATAGAAGTTTCACAACCGGTTCCCTGCCTTTCTCTGAAGCTATGTAAAGTGCGTTCTCGAGGAGCAAACCTCCCATTTCGTCGCTTGCAGAATTGTGTCGTGCATTGATGTCGGCGCCATTCTCGAGTAGGACTCTCACAATATCGAGAGAACCATCTCTACAGGTAAACTGAAGCACGCTTCGATCACCGGCGGCTTCACCGGCTGAAGAGACGAAGTTGACGTCCGCACCCATATCAAGTAAATATTTCATCAACGACACGTGCCCACCAGAAGTGGCCTTTCTAAACGCCAAGTTCAGAAATCCGCCCTTATCAGGCTCGTCAAGCAGCAGTTTGCCGTCGATATTAGCGGCCTTGTCAAGTAGCAGTTTTACTATCTCTTCATGCCCTCGATGCGCTGCCGTATCGAGGGCTTGACGTAGCACTTTTACTGCCTCTTCGTACCCGATTTTTGTTGCTCCAATGGGGGCCTGTTTGTAGAGAGTAGGGGAAGTCCCGTCTGGTAGTTCTGATAAGAAAAGTTGAATTGTTGCTTTTTGATCCTTTTTGGCAGCCCATCTCATTCCATGCCCGAACCCGCGTTTTAAACCGTGGCAGTAAAGATAGGAATTCAATGAAGAATGGAGGCGGCGGTTGGTTTGTGCAAAGGCATTGAGGTCTCTCTCTGTTGCCCTCGTCCTACTCGTTGGCCCGTACGCGTACACGTATACTTTCCAACCTTCTATTTCGTCTCCTTCCAGATATTCCGCAATTCGCAAAAGGATTTCGTTTGGAAGTCGCGCAAGCGACATGGTCGAAGAGGGTTTTCAGTGAAACGTGTTGTTTTGATGTGTTGCGTAACAAAATTAAGTCAGTTCAATAATAGGTATATATACCATGCGGCCAAACTCTTGGCGTCTGACTCATCTTCGTCCGACTATTTCAATTGAGTATCAAGTACGGGACTAGAATTAAAATGGCTCGCCGGTGTCAATAGATCCGCACTCACAAAATCCGCAAAACATTACACAGCACCTGCAGTATCTCTACAAAACAAAACTCCATATTCGTAAGCAACAAAATTAGAGGGAAAAAACAGTAGAAGCACTTGACGGAAATATTTGCCTAGTATTCTACTAACTCCTGATAGAACTATAAATTAACAGAAAAAAACTCCTCGAGGCTTTGTATGGGGAGTAGTAAGTGCTGTAAGTGGGGGATATTTCCACACCTGGGCGAATAGGTACTTAGGTATCCACTAGAGACTACCGAAAATAGAGAGCAACAAGGGGATCCTAGAATGTTGGTAAATGGGTTTTCAAGTCAGTTTCTTGTGCACAAATACTTTGTCGCGATAGCATCAATAACAGTTGAAGTATAAGCACTTGAGGGGTTAGAAACGGACACCGAAGAGTATATGCGTGTGCAATGCCTTTTCAATTACAGTGGCTCTATATAAACATGATTCATCTATAAAAGGTGAAAAACAACGTATAAAGGTAAAATGCCGCTCTGTAGCAGATGGTGTCTACACATCCGCATCGTTCAAAGCAGCCCGAAAAGAAACGAAAATTTGATATGAACAAGATCGTCTGTCTCGTCACTAACATTTACCCTCCTCAGCAAGCTTCTTGAGAGTGGCATCAATACCGGTCAATTGAGGCGAGGCGAACTCCATAGTGGACTTCACCATGCTCTCCACCTCCTCCTGACTCCTACCCCAAACCTTTCCAATGTCCAACAAGTCAGCCATGGTCAAGTCGCCAGGGTGTTGAGCTTTCCACTGCTGGAAGAAAACCTTCACGTCCTGCGCATCGCGAGGCTTGTGCTGGCCGTATTTCCTGTTGGCCTTCTTATCCTGGTTGGAAAGCTTCGCTCGCATCTTCCACATGCGCGTCATCTTGCCAAATACCTGGAGGAGCCAATCTCCATCAACGGCCTTGAAGTTCTTGCCTTGGAAAGCAACATTGCCGTTCTTGTCGGCCTTATCGGTCCACATCTGAATCTTTTGTTGGGTGGCTCCGAACTCCAATGAGTTAGAGATGGGGATTTTATCTTGGTCCAATGTAGTGGGGAAATCCTTCTGAGTTAGTTCGATAGCGGACTTGAACATTGCTTTAAGCTCGTCGGATGTCCCGGTGTGATAAGCGAAATCGATATCTCCAGTCTTGCCCTTCTTTCCGCGGGAGCCGAGACGAATACCGGAGATACCACCAGCCCAGATGATTGTGATTTGCTCTTTTCCAGCCCTGTCTCCCAAGAGTTTTCCAAAGTTCTCGTCAAGCTTTTGGAGGACCTCTTGCCATGGTTCCCACATCTGTGCGTATTTATCACCGGATCGTTTCTGCACGCGAGTGAGGGCCTCAAGGGCCTCGATGCTACGTCCCGTGGCACTCTTGGCTTTGCACGCGTATTCGAGATCAGATGTGTCCTCCAGGGCATGCGCCTCAATCCTTGACCATTCGTCTTCCTGGCAAGCAGCCCTGGCAGAAATCTTCCCCCTGCCAGGGGTATAGGCGCAAACATCCGCATCAGTTGACGTCGGGGCAGCAGAGCTTGAAGTAGCAGAAGCTGTAGAGTTCCTGGATGCAGAGGAGGTGATTGAGGCGGAACTGGTGATGCTGCCCTTGGAGGTAGCGGAGGCAGTAGAGTTCCTGGAGCTGGAAGAGGTGATTCCAGAGGAGGAAACACTGCTAGATTTGGAGGTGGCTGAGGAAGAGGGCGCGGAAGTAATGCTAGCAGTTCCAGAACCAGATGCTGAAGAGGCGCCCGACTTAGTTGCTGAGCCGCTGGCAGTGCCGGTGGCAGATCCCGATGGTGCTTTTGTAGTAGCGGAGCCAGAAGCCGCGGAAGAGCTGGCCTTGCTGGATTCGACCTTTGATGAAGAGCTTGCTGGCGCGGAGGTAGAGCTGGCTGGTTTAGACGTGGACTCTACTTTCGATGAGCTCGCCTGGCTGGACGAGGATGGCTTTTCGATCGCGCTTGATTTGGTAGGTGCCGCCTCTGACTTCGTTGGCTGTGCCTTGGTTGGCTGTGCCTGCGTAGCTGGTGCCTGCGTTGCTGGTGCCTGTGCCTGTGTCTTCGTATTCTTGCCGCCGCCGCTGCCACCGCTACCACTGCTACCACCCTTGCCACCCTTGCCTCCTTTCGAAGCTCTTTTCTCTGGAGAAGCAGAGCTATCGATGTAGACCTCGTACAAGCGTCCATCGGCGTGGATAGTTCCACCCGAAACACCGTTGCACTGCTTCAAGATCTCGGTAAAACGGTCGACACACTTTGCAGCCGAAGGGCTAGATCCAGCGTCGACTGGGGTGACGGATAGGACAACACCGTCCTGGACCTTTTCCTGGTGGAACTCTGCATCGTTGAGATGAGCGCCACATACACTGTTGGCAGCATCGATAACAGCAGATCCACCCAATTTCTTCTCAACTGTGCCAGGCTTGCAAACAACACTGGCAGAGACTCCTGCGGCGTATAGCCCAAGGAGTGTGCCGGCACGCATGGTTGCGAATGCTAAATCAGAGTAACGACTGTAGTATCCAGATACGGTAAAACGAAGGGAGTATCGTGAATGAAAATGAAAGAATGAATGTGAAATATGCGCACCGAAAAAGGATGTGTAAAAACGAATGAATGAAAGTGGCTTTGTGGTTGGGAGATCTTCTGTGCGACCGTGAGGCTATTATATATTATATGCAACACCGACTACGCCTATATGCAGGTACATACTCCCCCAGTCTCCTCCTCTTGGCGAATTTCTGTGTCGGAGTTGTAAATAAGCATAAAAAATAGGGATTAACTCTCCGTACACCTAAAGCGTGTTGGGGGCTGACACCGTCCTCATGGGTAGGATGTTGCGAAGCTTAGACCCAGTGGATACGTGCCCTAAAAAAACACACACTACGGACTTCTGTTGCTTAGTACATATACGACACAGTCTAGCAACCCCCATAGTGGAGTACAAAATTACCAAACCAGGCAACGGTTTCGTTATCATCCGGTCTACCACGTGGACTAGGAGTATAACAGGAAGACAATGCTCACTAACGGGTCACGAAGAACGAGAACAGACAAAACCAAAGTATCATCCTTCACATACCCGACGGAACTTCTACTTGTGTTGCTCCACAGATTCGTGATATGAAATGATGTGCATGTGCGAAGTCAGCTGAGAGTGCTGTCATGCATCGTGCGACATCGTATTGTTGATCGATCCTGGGCTTCAGTTGACGAAATCGCGAGGCGAAGATTTAGAGTTATGCATTATTGCCCTAGACGCCCCAAATTCTTCAATATTCCACTTAGTAGTCCATTTGAACTTTGTTATTTGTTTTCTTGTCTCCATTCATGTGCGCACAACTAGCCAACGGAGACATCAATCGCATCGGCAAAAGCTATCAATGCCCATTTACAAGCGCTCGGTGTAGGAGAAGCAACCGTGTGGAAATTTCAACCCGATTCATCTTGGGGCGAAGGAAGAGACTACGAGGGGGCCAAATCAATGGTTAAAGTTGCATGTGGACCGCAGCACGGTAATTGATCCTTCGGTCCGAATTGGTCCCCACTTTCTATCGACCAATACAGATTAGTGTTTGGGGCCGGAGTAGGCACGCGAGTCTGTGAAATTAAGGGCGAGACTTGGTTGAGTAGGTCGGACATACCGTTGTAGAAAGTCTGACTTCTTGGTCCAATTGACGTCAGGGTGGTCTTGGGTGCTTACTGTGATCGCAAAGTTTCCTTCCTTGGCGTGAGTCTCGTTCTGGATGAGCATTTCACATCAAAAGATATCAATTCGATACCTTCATGCGAACTTCTTAACTCGTATGCATCAATGATATATATGTATGTCAATATCGTGACATGCTCCAATTGACTTCATATACACATGAATCCGTTGTTGGAACGCCATGGATCGACAATGATTCTTTTACATTTAACGCTACTTCACCCTCTTCACTACGCGTTAAACAATTTATTTTGTATGCACGTCTACAGCCTGGAAGATTCAATGATGAGCGAAGTGATGGCTTTGCAATAATAGTTTTTGCTTTTTCTTCTTTTTCTTTCCGTATGTGGATTCAATTGATGGACTACGATCCTTTGCGTCTGACTTTCACTTTCGCGGGATTATCGGAGCTTACTGCCGACTCGGTTGATTTGGAATCAATGATTCCACCAAGGATATGAAAGTCTTTTATGTGCAGCAGTTTTGGGCTAAGCTCATTCAAAAGGACATCTATTTCTGGGAAATTTTGGACACTAGCTAAAGCTCCATATAGGTAATGCAACACCGTGAAACGTTCTTCACTTAATCGCCCTTCGATAATTTCCTCTTACGGGCGTTTAGTCAACCGGCGCGTTGTGCTGATGTCTTATCACCCAATCGACAGACTTCCTCCTGACTTTGATGGTATGCTTGAGGTTGCCGAATTCTACAATCCCATCAGTGTGTAGGGTTATTAGGCCTGCGTGATCGGCTGGTCTCTGGTTTGACCCATGCTCACACCTCTGGATATCAACATAGACCGCTCTTTTTCAATATTAAGCCATTTGCGTGCCATGGAAACGATTCTGGCAGGCGGTCTAGCAACAAGGTAGACGACAACCGTGATGGGCACCGCAACAGCGAAATAAATCCAAAACCCATCTGCGCCTGGAGAAACACTATCTTTCATGCTGAACAAACTCGATACAAAATTGAGCGGAACGAAGACCAGTGCGAGAATGGTCAGACGACTGATGTTCGTGGTTTCAGCAAAGGATTGGCGAGCATCGATGATTTGCACGAGTGATGTTACAACTGGTAGCATGTTCTCCAATCGCTTCCCCGCATGTTTGATATTGGTGTTCAAAACCTCGAAATCCTCGATTAGGAAGTCGATGTCGGCTTGAGTCTTTCCTTCAAATGCACGGCGAGTTTTGAGCTGGCGTATTACTGCACGTATTTTCTTCTGCGAAACCATACTGCGACGTCGCCAGCCTTGAAGCTCACGTAGATCCATGTTGAATTGATCCAGATTTGGCAACTGATCTCCTCGATATTCGTACATTTTGATACAGTATTGCATGACTGCTACATACTTGACCCACTCTGCTGCCACAATCCTCAACGGATAATAGGTGAGGGATTCCAAAGTCGGGTTATTTGGATCGAAACATGGCGGCATGCTTCGTTTCCAATATTGCACAATCTCGGTGACCATGCCTCCGCGTGGCGGATACTCATCCAGCTCTGCCCAGTCACTTGAAAATTTGGGGGCATCCATGAAGTCTTCGTGACTACCTAGATATGGACGTAGTAAAATTTCTGTTTTAGGCCCGCTCTTGTCCTTTTGGCCTGAAGGGTAAAGATAGTTGTTGATAGGTGGATCTACCAGTATCAATGCTGGTAAAGTTAGTGATGATGCAAGCTTGTAACCTGATCAAACATTACCTATCCAAAAGTCACTACTGTGTTCGACTTTGATCACCGAGACAGAATGCTGAGCCAGGCCTATTGGAGTAGAGCGTATGAATACCACTTTTCGATTTATGGCCATGTCTCGCTCAAATTTGCCCCCAAAGGGAAATTTTTGCTCCGAAACAATGGGTCGGTGGTATGTCGTTGTCATATAGTTTTGTGTTACCAGTCGAGATGGGAGAGTTGCGTCGTCGGGGGTTTGAGAGCGTGCATCGTTTCTCTGAGTAGTGTGCAGGTGCAAAGAGAACATCAACGGATCAACATCAAGCGTAGACCCAACAAGTTCGATGACCTCGGGTGTTAGATCCTCTATTATCAAAATGCGGCCTTGCAGCGGATGTTTGCGGTATCCCTCAACCCCCACATTTTCATTCGATTTGGTTGCTTGAATGCCGTTCAGTTGTTCAGGGACTAGGTCGATGTCGGGAATGTGCCGTAAGATCGGTTCATCTATCCCTTCTAGGAAGTCGAGCGCAGTAAACTGGCATGACCTTCGGTATACCGAAGTTGAAGACAGAAAGCTTTGGAGGTTGAGCAAGCACGGATTTCTTGAACTTAAAGTCTCCACGTAATCACGATAGGTATTCGGTTTATGATACTGTTTCTCCATCCTCGACGCTTGCGAATAATGCTTTGTTCTGTCATAACAGTAGTCTTCCATGGCCTGCGGTATGGTGTATTCATGTGTTCGATGGAAGGCTGAACCGTATCAACTGAGGAAGGCGTTTTTCCAACAGAGAGCTGCCAACGAGAAGAAGCCGGTTACTGATAGGCAACGAGGCGGGGCACGTGCAGCGCTTTGTGTGACTGAGGGATACGAAGCTCCACCCACGGGAACCCATATAGTGTGTAGAGAACCTGCTCGATAACCTCAAGTAAAGAACGGCCTTGGTCGTTTCTACACTGAAGGCTGAGTGCTAAGCCACTGAATATCCATCGTGACGATGTTTTCATGCCTGAGGTGTACAGCATGGTTTAGCGATGGCGGTGTGATGCTCCAATCATCATCCCGGATTCTTCAGCCTCGTCGGAGTCCTCCAGACATTCCAGGTACATAACCATGCCCTCATCTAATATAAATCCAGCCTTCCTTGTTGACGTGGTCTTCGGCCCTTTAGCCTTGTTCTTTGCTAGTTTCTTATAGTCATATTGATTTTAAACGAAACGCGTATCGGTATCGGCATAGAATTGCAATGGCCAGCAAGGATATGCGCCCGGAGAGTCCACCATTCAAATACACCCGAAGTCAATCTACATGGGTATCGCAGAGCGAAACACCAGACGTCATCGAAGATTTTTTGAAGGTCTACAGCCAAACACATTATCACATGCTCGCGAATCGAGCCAAAGAGTTAATAGAAGAAGAGTTAGCCAAGCCGCAATGGAGCGATGTTCACGTCAATGTTCGATGTCGCGCAAAAGAGCCGAAAAGCTTGAAAGAGAAGTTGAAGATGAGACACGCAGATCCTCACGCCGGGGTAGCATATGAGACGGTAGATGACATATGGAACGATATACATGATCTTGCCGGAGTCCGAGTGATACTATACATGCCTAGCGAGGACCAGCGCGAGAAAATCACTCAAGTTATCCAAACTATCTGGGGAAATGATGTGCAACCAAAGTATCACCAAGGATCTGAAGACCGTATAAAACCGGATGAGAGAGCCAGGATACTCAACACATCGGATCGGCACCAAACTTCGAAGAAAAGATATCGCCCGAAACACCTGGGTTACATAGCTGTACACTATCGTGCCAAAATGAAGGAAAACCAAGGAAAGAAGGATTACTACTTCTATAATCCCAGAGATAGAGTCGAGATCCAGGTTGTTTCGGCCCTTTCGCATGCATGGGCTGAGGCGGGCCACGACATCCTCTACAAGTCCTATGCTTATGGACCTCCGACATTGCAGGAAGAGCTTCTTCTTGACTCGCTAAACGGGCTTGTCTTGTCCGGCGATTTGCTTCTAGAACAGTTCCACGAACTTGTGATGAAACGGACATACGCCAGGTTTCGCGACAGTGGAGACTTCCGCATTTTTCTTCGGGAGCTCGACGTCTTACAGCCTCAAGAGGATAGCGATGTGATACCCCCGGACTTCGATGCTGAGGGCGTTGATGTCCTTTTCCGATTTCTAGCCCACCCCAAGATTGGAAAGAACTACCCTGTGGCTGTGCGCAACGCATTCAAAGAGCTGGGATTTCCTGATAATCCGAAGTTGGATTCTGTCATGATCAATGGAATCAGACCAAGTTTCGAGCCTGCCAGAGAAAGTACGTATACTGCAAGCATAGGGTGAAGCCGAAGCCTGTTTGCTATCAATCTGAAGCATCTAGTGTGGTGTTTAAACATGATTGCTTGAAGTTGACTGACTTGTAATTGCGAATTTAGTGAAGGCGACCGTATGTTTGCTAAGGCACTTGATGCCGCCCCATGACGTCGAGACACCGACAGAGGTATTACCAGTTAAACAATGCGATACCATGATGAGTGCGCTCATACTTCTCCAAAGCTTTTTTGGTCGCCCAGAGCTGGCAAATAAGTTTTTGCGTGAAAATGTCAAGATGACTGATCTGGTCCGCCAATCGCTCAACTATGTGTTGACCAACCTTCTTCGTCAGCTTCTATGGGATGGCGGGGATTACGAAGGTAAAATTGAGAGAGAACTGGAGCCTGCTTGGAATTGGTTCCATGATGAGGCACGAAATGAGAGGAGCATTTGTGGGATGGTGTTTCGTTTGGCCGAAATGGAAGCTACGAAAGAAGTTGAGTGGACAACCAAATTAGAGCAACTGCGAATCGGAGATATTCTCGAGAAGCAGTACTCCATGTATTGAAACACAGTGGAAGCCTGCACATCATAAGGGTTGGATACGGGGCCAGCTAAGAGTCGCACAAAAGTATCAGGATAGCACGGGGTCAAGGTGAACATACTAAGCTGTCATCGGTGTCATAACGTATATTTGTCAATCTAACTTAACGTATCTACATCCTGTTCTTCTCGCTCGCGCAGTGGGGTGGGAAACCTCTGATATCCTGACGTTAAGTGTGGCGAGACTGGCGCACTTCCAATTGATCTTAAACTTGCTCTTTCAGCAGCAAAAATCGGTTTCAGACTAGCGTCGGAATTGCTCCGATGGGTCTTAACATGCTGGAAGGCTTTGTCTTTCCGACTGAAGCCTTGCGTGGCAAAGCGGCACGATTGAGCAGGACAGAACCAGCTAGGCCGCCTGTCGTGTATAGAGAATCTGTGTCTCTCAAGATCTTTCTTATACCGGAAGGGGCGTCCGCAGATATCGCAAGGGAAATTGTCATTTGAATCTCTAAGCGTTCCTTTATGTTGCTTCAGGGGATTGATGCGGCGCTTAAAGGGGTCGGAAGCACTCGACTGCGATGACATTTGGCTGGTTGACCTAGACATTCGACTTGAGTTTGAGTCGCGCCTTGGTCTTCCGTTCTCAAAAACAGAGGTCGTAACCTGTGGAGACGGCGGCGTGGCCACGTCAGCTGAATAGATCGAGCTTTGGGACTCGTAAGGAACATTTGAAAAATCAGTATCACTGTAGGTGTCCGTCCAAGGAAATGTGTAACTTCGTTGCTGAAGTTGAGGATGGTTGCGCTGATTGAAAACGTTCTCATCGGCTGCTCCGATTTCATGCGGCCAGTCTAGAGGCCAGTCGCTAAAAGTCGTAGACGATGATAGTGGGTCCAACAAATTCGTATCTATAGAAAGAGGACCCAAGCTCCAAATGTCATTAGAGGACGTAACACTCTGCTGCTCATCATCCCAGGGCAGATCTTCTATGCCTGTAAAAGCATCGTCATTTGGCAGCGATCCTAGCAATAATCCGGCGGCTTCTGTCTGTTCCGTGGCGCCGTGAAGGCCGAGCAATAGCTCACCGTCCGGTCTACCTGTCGAGGCTGAATCATTATCCTGTGGCGCGATACAGCTCGAGGGGGCGTGTCGGAACTGTGATGGGACGGCTGTCTCTGCGTGTGTCGTTGACGAGGCATCAGTATGGAATGAGTTTAGCATAGGTCGATGAGATAAAGATGAAAACAAAACTGCCTCAAACACTTTGTGTGGATGGTTGTTGATGGTAGATGAAAACTGGTGAGAATGCAATGTGCCAAAGGAGGGCGGGTGCTCGGTGCTCGGTCAGTCAGCCCAAGCCTACATTAACCGCTGCACTGCCACGTAATGAGAATTTTCACAGCCTCAGCAGAAGCAACGAGTATCTAGTCAAGGATTCGCCGACGGGAAAGACGAAATGTAGCATGCCCGAAGTAGCGTTCCTTGGCATTGTCCGTGGGGATGCTACAGCGTATACATGCCAATTAGATGATGATAATGGGTAAGGTTAGGGCACGAGTCATGCTATCGGTAGAATGAGGGGGAACACGTGCAAGTGGATCAGATCTTTGGTAGCGACATAGTAGCGGGAAGCTTGGGACGAGCTAACTCCGACGTCAACTCCATTTCTCCCATCTAGCATTTTCTTCAAGCAGTATTTGGTATCATGCATCACGATCATTATTCAGAAAAGCTAGTCGTTGGCTTCGTTTTTGCCTTCAAGTGTACGAGCCCCCAGCCTCGGGCAACCAGCTGACACCACGTGGCGACTTTTTGTCTGTCCATTCACAGGCCATAAACGAGTCCCCAGTGGATACGCCGAAGCCAATCCCGCTCCGCGGGCTCATCGTGGGGGGACAGTCGACTATCTGACGAGTCAAACACGCGGCCTGTATGCTAGAAATAAAAGATATGATAAACATGTGCAGAGTGCAGACCGGCAGCATATCAGTTAACAAACACGAACAATTTGTATGTTTTGCAAAAACAACGCAGTCATCCAAGCTTCATTCAGCCAGTTGGTCTACCAATGCCGCTAGATTCATGTTAGGAGTATTGGGAAGTCCACCATCTGTGATCCCGCTCGCCGTTCTTAAGACTTGGCTTCTAATAACAGCACTGGATCTGAGTCGATGCTGAGGTAACCTACCAATAAGCCATGACACCATGTCATTATCCTGAGATCCTCTTACCCAGAGAACCGGCCAATGGAACGTAGTAAGCTCCAGCTGGACCAAGTCACCGTAGGATCCGTGTGTATGATGTTATCCGTGTGAATAATCTCGGCTGCCATCCAGTAAGCTTCAAAATCCGATCATAACCTAAAGCTCGATGCGGACGTGTGCACAAACCCACTCACCTTCCAAGTATCTAAAGACTCCAGCAGCAACACTCGACACTCAACATTTTTGTGGACTCGTACAAACCTTCACCGCCAACACCAATACTCACTGTACCAACCTCTAACACTCATAACTGTACCTGCGTCTTCATTGCATACAACTGTAAAGGAAATAATCTAATAACGACGAACCGGACCCCGGCCAGCGTATTGTTACCCAACCTGCGTTTTAGTTAGCCCAACGCCTAAGCCCCAACTCGCTGACTGTCTCCGATCCTTCCGACGCAACAACCTCACACCTAATCTTTCTTTGTTTTGGCCATCTCCGATTCAGAACGAGCGCAAGCTCATTTCCAATACCAAATTAATCCCCATCATTTACTGGCATCACCAGAGAGTTTACGTGAGTCATTCCCAACACTGTAGGATCGGTGGTTGGCGCTGAACAGTTATACCCTCAGATCGCACGACATCCTACTTCACAGAGCATTTGTTTAGATATCCAAAACCCACAGAGATTTATTTGGTCTGTCATCTCTACAGGTTATCGATGGAAGAATATACAAAAGAAGATTATGAAAGATCGACGCTGTATGAAGAAGGTACGTATAAACGTTTCCTATGACTCACCCAGGGAAGTTGTGACTCTTTTTCCTCGTTTGAGTGACATTTCGAGACACTCCTTCGGCTTCCTGGATTCACTAATGATCGCGCATTGTTTGGTTCGGCGTATGAGTATCGCCGTCTTTCTCAGATGATGCGTGCACTGACAGTATTCGGCAATGCTGAACTGGCATGTCGCTCGTGCATCAGCCAAGCGACGATTTTCTTCAGGATCGACATGTTGACCCGTCCACTCTACTGCTTCTGGGGGATATCCCGACAAATTTTGTGGAGCTTCATCAGAACCGCAGCATACTGACATTCAGGAACAGAGGAAGTAACCGAGACCCTCGAACCCATCGCTCGGGTTCTGCAAAAGAATCGCGCGACCGACGAATTCGGATGGATAGTAGTGGAGCTCGCATATACCCTGCCCGATGGCATAGCGAAAGGGTCCCGGCAGGAGATGAAAGTGGAGATAATAGCCAAGCTGATAGCGAGGCTCAAATCCGGGCCATTGAGACATTGCAAAACTGCCAAGCAGTATTTCGAGGAAGGCCGTGACTTCCTTCGGAGTGAGAAAGGACATTCTTGGAGTAAGTACAATTTACATTGGCGATACAAGAGGGATCTAGGGGTGGAAACTTTGCGTCACACGGTGACACAGCTGGGCAATTTGGAATTTCTACCAGTACTTCACCAAATGAGACACAAGCTCACGGATTTCAGTGGAAAACCAGCTCCGCCCTAAGGATGTGGATTCCATGGAAGGCCAGCTTCTCCCCAAGAATGTTTATATCAAGGAGTCGCCGACGCGCAAGTCGAGCATATCACAAGCAGGCAGCCCCAGGAAACCGGCCGGTCTGACACTCACCATGGAGTCTAACCCCTCATCCAGTAGCAAAGAGCTTCCTGCAGTTGTCAATACTCCTTCATCTCCACAGTCTTCTTCCTCCTACGTGACTTCACTGGAAATAGCATCCCGAGCTGTCTCGTCGCCAACGGGTTCAGCATCTCCCACTAGAGAGATGCCTTCTCCTTCCTCAAATGTGACTGGTTTGCACTCCGTGACTTGTGCTCCACCCGCTCCGGTCCAGATCGGCGGAACTGTGATATATGGCCCTGAAGGGAGCGGTCTGTGCCTCCAGTGCTGGATGGTCCATAGCAAGGGATTTGGAGGCCCGTTCGTTGATCTCGAAACCTTTGACCACAGAAAAATTGATTTCGGTAATAATAACAAAGAACTCGACGGGCAAACCCGGAGACTATCGGCGAGTACGCTGATCGAAACGTTCGTACGGATAATCAACTGGGTCGCTGGCTAGCTGCCACGGACGCGATAGCAGACGCCGATACAAAACTACTTCCCAGTCAGCTCCAGCATTTTACGCGGTGTATTCAGGTGTATAAGGTGTATAAGGTTAAATTGTTTTATATTCGGTGTTCATGGTGGGGAACAGAACTTACATATTCCCTTTACGTACCTGTGGTGGGCAAAGGCGTTCCGGTGTTTGTTTGAAAGGCAACCATATTCCCTACACTTTTCATGTTGCAGAGGATTTTTCTTTTGGATGGGAAAAGAGTTGTCATCTTGGGCACTCTTTCTTCGAGGAAGCCCCTCTCAGGCAGTCCTCTGTGTCCTGAGCGCCCTCTTGGTTGTTATGTAGTCTGAAATTCATATGCAGCCTTCTTCAAAATCCTCTCGGGGGCCACCAATCATATTCCAAGAGCAGTCCAAGCTGGCCTGACAAGCCACTGAAGCGCCATGCGCGCTGATGACTGCTAGGGTATTGCGTCCTCGCAGTTATGCATCGGGCAAAGTGCGCACAAATTCTGCCGCCTGAGCAGGAAGTGGGTGGAAGGGAAACGCTTCAGCCTTGTGTTGGTAGGTTTGGTTGGGTGCTCCTCGTGATGCAAAACACTTGTTCGAATTTGAGGGGCCGAAAGACGCTTCAAGTGCCGATGACCTTGTTACACTGCCAGCAGTAAGTTTGTCATTTTTAATATTTTGAGGCAAGATCCACTGTTGGTATAACTTTGTGCGCAGTGCCACGAATTGTACAAAATTCCATGGAAACGTCCCTGCACTTAATCTATCGTATGATTCATCGTTGTGCGAAAATTCTGCCGTACATAAAGGCAACAAGCCAGTCGATGACATGGCCGGTATACGCTTACAGAATTCTAGAGTTATCCAGTTTGGTATGGTCGAGACTGAATACTAGGGTATTGTAATCCCTTCTATTCGACGGTCGACGCAATTCTATGATCACCGGATCTGACCGGCAGGATGTCTGTGTGTATACGTAGCTTTAGTTGCGTACGTCTCTGACCGTTTCTGACATGGCTCGTACGAAGCTAGGTAACAGACTTTCAGCTGGAGCTTTACTGTGGATAGGATTGGAGGAAGAGGGAAATGGGATCTTAAAGATAGAAGTAGTGGGAAGTATATCGATGCTGGTTCTTTCTTCTCAAGAACCAATGTTTGAACGTAGCTCTTGAGTATTATTTTCACGCCTGGAATGATGTTTTTTTCTGAATTCTGATTGTTTCGAGGTTGCCCGGTGTTGAGTAATACAGAAATGCTGTGAGCTGGTGAACTCAGCCTCACGATGATAGAATCGCCTAGGCAGTGAGAAACAGCAGTGGCACATGCTCAAAGCGAGTGGCAAGGGCTTGCAGAATTTTCGCATCCAGTTTCCCTCTGATGCTAGAGACGAGTAAGTAACCTGTCTCATTGCACTTCACTGTTATAACTGAATGCCCAAGCTCATGTATCGAGTGTCAGTCCTGGTACTGTTCAGTCCCCTTTCCGGATGGCTTCATGACTTATGGATTTCTAAGTCTTTTTTCATTAGCCTCCATCATGTTGGACGCTGCTTTACATGTCTCAAAGTAGATATCATCCAGTGTGTAATTTACAAGACTTAACATATCTAATGCGTAAAATTTAAGCGTCCAAAAAGTGCATCATCATCTTGATGCTGTGATCGACCACGGGGATAGCAATCCAGTTGCATGTGAATATGTCCACAGACATGAGCTCGAGCAGGGAATAACCTAGAAAGGTATGTTGCGTTGTCCACATGCACCTTCAAGACAATTGTTCCTATTGGAAGCAGGGCTGTACACTCGAAACAGGATTTGCGTTTTTTTGTATTTCTTTTTTGAGCCTACAGATGGCCTTTGCTTCTAGGAATGATCAAGGTTTTGAAAAGAAACTAAACTCTGTAGAAGTAAAATAGACTCCGGGTACGAGCAATGTTTCACACTGTTTGCTAAAAAGAATGTCAAGCTACAATGGAAGACCAAATACGTGAGTGGGTCCATAGAAAACGTGAAGGGTTCCACGTCGTTCAATGATAAACGAAGAAGTTTCAAAATAACAGAAGCTTGATCGAAGCTGTACTTCGTGACGATTTCGGCTTTTGAGTGTGCAGATGAGACTGACAGATTTTGATGTCATCTGCATGATTTGGTAGGTTTCTTTAGACAGCAGCAGCAAATAACAGCAAGAAGTAAACAGACCCAGTCATTATCAAGTAGGAGGAATACCGAACAGAACTATATAAAACACTAGAGAATAGTAGCTATCTTTTGGGGTATAAAACTATTGTAAGTGGCTCTACGCAAACAGGAATAAAGACCTAAAACTGAGAGACAAAAAAGCCGTACCACCTTGTGTACGCGAAGCAATCTCAAAACTACATAGCTATTAAGGTTTGTGGTTTTGGATGATTCGAAATAGAACCGGAGTACTACCTACACTTTTGATAAAGAAGAATTTAAGAAAAGACCCCACTTGCATCGCCAAAAAAACATCAAAGGTATCATGACAACAAAAGAGATTAAAGTTTGTTGTTCTTCGCAAACGGTTAATTAAAGCTCAAAACTAGCTACACACAATGCACTAATTCGGCGGGTCTAAAACAATACACTTGGCTATCGGAGCATTGATACCTAGGAAAATGACAACCGCACATATCATCCCTACTTCTCAATCAACCACGGAAAAACTCCATTTATTTCCCCGAGGCGCTACGGCTATTCCATATTGACCCAACCCTCCATCACCGAAGCAGAGAGGTGGAAGAAATGAATGTGGGGAACCCTGGCTCGCGCACATCACCCCAAATCAACTTAGTCTGCTAGTAAACAAGTATCCAATCCACCATCCATCCATCCCCATCCAAGAACTTACAACATCGTTGTACATATTATCAAACAAACCACGTTTCCCCAGACTAATTGTTTACCTGGCGCAGAATTTCTCCGTCACTAAAGGAGAAAAGGAAGTAGATATTGATGAGGAAAGGATTTGCTGAGAGGTCAGGTTCATGCATAATGTTTAAATAGAGAGTTCGCTCCAACCGTTACCATGCTCCTCATTCTCCTTTTGAAAACAAGTAAAACATATCGAAACGATTTCCCACCATGAAACTCTCATCCCTCCTCACCCTCGCCACCTCTACCTCCCTCACCCTCGCAACCCCCATCCCCACAATCCAGAAACGCGCCGACTTCTGCGGGCAATGGGACTCCTCCGTCACCGGTGACTACACCATTTACAATGTAAACCGCCACCCCTCCTCCCTTCGCCGAAAGAACATCAAATCAAACTAACCACCCTTCAATCGTGGAACAGAACCTCTGGGGCCGCGACGCCGCAAGCTCAGGCTCGCAATGCACAGGTGTGGACAGCCTCTCGGGCTCAACATTGAAATGGCATACGAAGTGGTCGTGGGCGGGAGGTCCTTATAGCGTGAAGTCGTATGCGAACGTGGTTACGAAGATTACGCAGAAAGCTGTATCGGGGATTTCTTCATTGCCGTCAACATGGTCAGTACACTCCCTCTCTCTTCTTCACCAAATCCCAGCCATCTACCTTTTTTCCGTGAATCGGGTTGAGGTTTCGTGCTGATAAGTAGGTGATGAGGGATCAGGACGTGGACGTACACAGGATCCAATCTGATCGCCAACGTGGCATATGATCTCTTCACCTCGAGCACAGCGAACGGGGCCGCGGAATACGAGATCATGATCTGGCTTGCTGCGCTGGGAGGCGCGGGACCGATTTCAGCGTCGGGCCAGCCGATTGCTACGGTCACGCTCGCGGGGAAGTCGTGGAAGTTGTATAATGGGAAGAATGGGAATATGGTGAGTCTCCAACCTCCCCTCCTAGGCACGGCGAGTTGAGTTCGGGGTTGTTTTTGTTGCTGTTTTTCTGGAATTTAGCTAATGATTTCGATGTGCGTGTGTTTGTAGAATGTGTATAGTTTTGTGGCGGCTAGCCAGGTCTCGAGTTTCAGTGGTGATCTGAAGGAGTTTGTGAATTACTTGACGAGTAAGCAGGGTATGCCCAGCAGTCAAATCTTGACGAGTGTGGGTGCTGGGACGGAACCGTTCACGGGGAGTAATGCGGTGTTGACAACTACTGCGTTTAGTTTGAGTCAGAAATAGGTGGAGGATTGATGGATGTAGTACGATATACTGAAGCCAAAATTTCGATGATGATGGTCAGGTTTATCTATACAAGAAACAAACTACTTCATTGACTTAACCAAAGTTGACCTAGTATATATTGCGGCGCAAGTGAGCGTAAAAGCCCTACGACGGATGGACAGTACCGTCGCCTCAAGCTGTCTGTTGATAGTACGGTGATTTCTGGTCGTTGCCTATGAAGGGACATTCCTAATTGGCGAGTTTGCGGTGCCCTGATTCTTTTGTTATGAGGTTTTCATAAGATAGACTGTGGTAAGACAAAACGCGTCAGCGGGATCAGCTCCAATTATGCGATTTCGAGTTGCATAACAATAAAGTTGAGGGTCATTAGTGAGGATAGGGTATGTGAATAGCCTCTCGTCGACTATGAAGTGGATATTAGCGATATCAAGAGGATGTTAAATTTTCACATTTTTTACACTAAAGGGCGCCGGACAGACTTCTCGTTTTAGGCATGTGAGTTGAGTCGTAAACAGAGGTCGGGGGGTCTCCGATGCGAGATTAGGATAGACCGATACAAGGATATCTGCGTTCAGCGTGGAAATCGCACGCGACAGTCGGGGATGTGCAGAGTTATGTTATCCCCACGTGGGATTCGCCTTGGTATATCTCGCCCTCATTCAATTGATAGATAAACCAGCCATGATGACCATGAAGGTATCGCGAAGTCTCATGGCAAAGTTTCGATGATATTTTTGCTGCTGACTGGATGCATTCGCCCCGTCGATTTATCGACGCCATTGACGAAATGGCATAAGTGAAGTTGGATGTTTACGTAGAGGGGGGCATGGGTACTTGTGAAGGGATTTACGGGAGGTGGAGGAGGAAAAACAGTTGATGGCATTGCTCCCCAATTCTTTTGCAGCCAATAACATGAGCATAGCGGCGCACGCGTTCGTTAAGCGACCATTGTATGCAAGCCCCGCTCCGAGATAGTTGGAGAACATGGCACTGCATAGCGACATGGACAAATCAAAGTCGACGTGATTAGTGCTGACAAGGCCGGTCAATGGTTCTAGCGTTCTACGGCTCGGAGGGTTTCCCGTTCTTCTCTACGTTTGGCACCCGCGGAGGCACCGTTGGCCTGGTTCCTCTCAACGCATGCTGCATCTTGGCATCTTGATTGGGACGATGCTGTATATTCTAACAGCCGTGCCTGCATGACATGACGGCATCAAGTATGAATTTTGCTAAGGATCTCTCGGGGCCCGGAGCTCTGGGAGCTCGTGGTACAGCTACATAAGACTCGTGGAAGCCCGGACGAATTGTTCTTACCAGGCCGCTCGAGCTTCACCAATTGCAGCGACACCAAGCTTACTTTTTCAAACATGAAGCTTAACTTACTTGCAATTGCTTCGTTGGGGGTGGGCGCCAGCGCAAGCTGGACCAAGAACATCAATTATCGCTCTCCCTCCGAGCACCATCCCGGCCTGGGCATCTCGATCCGAAAAGTCGTGAAGCGCAATGATCCCCAGAGCTCTTACAATCCTGCATCGCTGAACTTCACCCACGGTGTCGCTTCAGGAGACCCTTACCCCGATAGCGTTATCCTATGGACTCGGGTGGGTCCAACCAGCGATAACGACAAGTCAAACGTGACGGTATCCGGCTACGTACAACTATTCGACCATGACAATGAGAAATTTGTCTCCGTCTCCAAATCTCCCATCTGCGTCGAATACAAGATTGCTACCGACAAGGAATTGACTAAGGTGGCCGACTCTGGCAAGGTCTTTACCAGTTCGGACGTCGACTATACGGTCAAGGTATGGCCCAGGATTCATTTTACGCAATGGCAAATGCTGACAGGACTACAGGTAGAGGCCAAGCATCTGAAACCTTATACGACCTACTACTACCAATTTAATGTCTGCAATTCTAATGTCAAGAGTCCATTGGGAAGGACAAAGACCACGCCGCATGCCAATGACGACATTACCAAAGTCGGCATCGCCGTGTATTCCTGCTCCAACTACCCTTTCGGCTTCTTCAACGCATACGGAAACCCAGTGCGCAAGGTAAGATATTTCGAGGGTGGGAAGAAACGAACCCCAATTGACATTTACAATGTAGGATTCCGTAGATTACGTCGTGCACCTCGGTGATTACATCTACGAATATGCCAATGGAGACTATGGCTGGGGTCAGAGCATCGGCCGTATCCCCTTGCCAGACAAGGAGATTTTCTCCCTCTACGATTACCGAAAGCGGATTGCAACATACAGAACCGACCTCGATCTCGTTGCAAGCCACCAACAATTCCCCTGGATCCCCGTTTGGGACGATCACGAGGTTGCAGACAACGTGTACCGCGATGGAACCTCCCACATGAACAACACCGAAGCGAGCTTCATCGAAGACGGCGGCGTATCTTTCGACCAACGCAAAATGAACGCCGTCCGCGCTTACTTCGAATGGATGCCAATCCGCCAAGTAGAAATGGACGACAATCTACGCATCTGGCGATCCTTCAGCATCGGCAAACTCCTCGATCTCGTCATGCTCGACACCAGAAACTACGACCGCTCCGTCACCGATCTGTATTGGAACACCGACTACATCCACGCCATCTCCAACGACGCCGGGCGCTCCCTTATGGGCTCCCGCCAAGAACATTGGTTCTACGACGCCCTCTCCGACTCCGCCAAACGCGGCGCCACCTGGCGCATCATCGGATCCCAAATCGTCTTCAGCCGTATCAACGAGTCCGCCGCGTTCGGCGACGCAAACCCTTTGAACTACGACTCCTGGGATGGGTACCAAGCCAACAAGAACCGCACCTTCAACCACCTCTACAGCAACAACATCGGCAACAACATCTTCCTTGCCGGCGACTCCCACGCCTCGTGGGTATCCGACCTCGTCTGGACCAGCGAAAAGCCCTACAACAAAGAAACCGGCGAAGGCAGCATCGGCGTCGAATTCGCAGGCTCAGCCGTCACCTCCCCCTGCCCGTACGGCGCAAACATCTCCCTCGCAACCGCAAACAACTACTCCACCATCCTCCAAACGTCCAACGACGAGCTCCAGTGGCAGGACCTGTACTACCGCGGCTACTACGAGCTGCATATCAGCGGCAAGGAGGTCGTCGCGAATTACTTTGGCCTGCCGACGGTGGTGTCGAGGAATGGGTGGGAGATCCCGCTGGCGAATTTCACGGTTAAGAGCGGGGAGAATAGGTTGCAGAGGCCAGTTGGGGGTGGGGTTGTCGAGAGTGGGTCGTTAAAGGGGGGGAAGACGGTGCAGACTAATGCTACGGTTGATACGAGGAATGGGACGTGGTTTGTTAGTCATGCGGGTTTGGCGGTTTTGTAGGTGGTTTCAGGGAGGGTAGAAAAGTCTGGTATATGGATTGATGCAAATGCATCGTCATTAATAAGGCATTCGAGGAATAAAAATTATGTTTCTTAATTAAAAGTACCTGAGTATTGATCTGTATGTGCCGCGTCTCGTGAGATTGTTAAGTCCATAAACCACAAGAACAGAGATTTTTCTCTGGTGGAGATGTAATCCAATGGGGAATACAGAGAGATACAGGTACTAGACGTCGGAATGCCTGTATAACACCAAATTCGAAGACATCTGTGTACACTTGCTATTGATATTATACCAAACTTGGACTTCACTATTATTCTAATATTCATACCTCAAATGCAAATGTTGTAGAGCCAAAGCTTGCCAACGTTGCCAGATATACATGGTACCAAGGGGGTGAGTATACACGGTCACGTGACCTACAATTTCTCTGGCATACGACATCACATCGGTGATCAGGCACCGTTGCATTCGAAAAAAACCGCTCCTCCATCAACTTAAAAATCCACCTAATTGGCTCCTAATGAAGCAAAATGTGGGGGAGACGCATGGAAGGTTGCTGCTTGCATATACTGACATCATGTTGAGGTCAAGCAGACGAAAATCTCCAGAGAGCTCACGGGTCAAGCTTTAAAAGAGAGGTCATGTACCTTTCGAAGGACAGTATTATTCTCACACAAAAATCCATTTTATTCGGAAAGTTCTATTTCGAACGATCAATTTCAAGAAAGAAGTTTTTTGATAACCAATTCACCTCAACGACACCGTTACACAAACCACACAAAACCACCATGAGCGCATCCAAGAACCCCGACGCCGTAGCAAACCAGCCCGGACAAGTCGGCTCGCACGTAGCTGGGTCAGAGCCTCTCCTAAAAGGCGGAGTAAGACATGCCATCCCATCCCTTCAACGCATCTCCTCCCCCTTCTCTCTTTCCTCCCTACCATAACATCCCACCCATCCCTAACACATCCTCACAGCACCAACCCGGCCAAAAAGCCTCCCCCGCCGACCACGTCCCCGAATTCCGCGCCCAAACCCTTCCCGCGGGCAGCGCACCCCCAGAATCAACATACCAACCCAACCCCGACCTCAACAACCAACGCATGTACCAAAACGCCGAGTCCACCCTAACAGGCGCTACAAGCGCGGACGTGCACACTGGCCTCGGACACCCCGGCTCGGGCCAGACGAGCAAGGAGCTACATAGCAATCGCAAGGTGGAGGAGTCGAACTATATCGGGAAGAAGGAGGTTCCCGTGAAGAATGACAAGGTTACGGGGCGGGATCCGTTGTTTGCGCATGAGAGGAATCTAGGGGATGTGCCGGCGGGGCAGAGGGGAGGCCAGCCTTCGGCGGAGGATAGATTGCCGGAGAGTGCGGAGACGGTTGCTGTTGAGAACAAGTAGGGCGTGAAATCTGATGAAGATCATGGGGAAGATGAGTGATGGACGGGGAAGGATTGATTTGGCCCGAGGAGGCATTGTCAGTGAATGGGTCTTTGGTGTCGTGTAATGTTGTCTTGATATAGGTAGCTGAAACCTAGCAGCGACATTGATATTTGAAAATCGGGTGCTTGTGGCACACAGTCCGGGACTGTAAAAAGGGGATAAGCTGAGTAAATAGTCGTGTTCCTCGTGAATCCAAGCTCTTCTGAGGTATTATCAATGTTGAATGGCCTTGATCCAACTCATATTTTCGTATGATCCCTTTTCAATCATCGTAATCGACTTTGGAAATGTCCATCAATAGGTGGATGGGAGGGTAGATGGGGAAAGGGACTACCAGAGCAGGCCTGAGGGCTTTGGGAAGACGCGACTGGTGATGCGAATCTAAACCCAGATGACAGAAAATAACGAACGCGTGAACAAAACCACCTCGGGACATCTGGAGTTACATGTAAAGATCCTCAATCCTCACGTGATACTGCATCGTACCCTCAGCCCTTTCCAGATGTGGACTAGACGGTTGTTACGTACTGAGGGGCACAATTGAGGTCTTAGTTTACACTTTTCTGCCTTTTCCATTTGCAATGACATCAGCTGCCAGCTTTTCCCACGCTTATTATCCGCGAATACCATTCGTTTGTTGGGATACACAATTGCCTGTGCCGTGTGTCGTGCAGCATATCGGAAGCCTACTTACTGGACTTGTACATGTACCCCACGATGGAACTGGTTTCTCTCACCGTATTGCCACGCTTCTTACGCTTATCGTTCTTTTGGCCCAGTCACATCCCGCGCGACATGACATGAGGCGTACTGTTTTGTACCAACCTGCTGTTTGTCCCTCCCTCCACCCGGCTTGATTGATCCCAGCAAGCCATCATGGCCCGCCCAGCTAGCATCTCCGACCCACACACGGTTTCCATTTTGTGGGCTCTCCTCCAATTCGTTGCCGCTTCCATGTGCTCTAGGCTTACACCTGCATGGAAAGGTCTGCTAGTGCCCGCAAACTCAGTCGCTGTTGCGCTTGCCGGCTATTGACCGCGATATATGTATCTGCGCCGAACCTGCTACTGCTCTGCTCATCTTCATTCCCACCAAATCCCGGGATACAAATTTCTGAGCTCTCTGTATTATTTCAGCGACATCACTAGAAAATACCTCCATCATGTCCAGCAAGCCCATATTTGTGGCTACTCATCCGAGAGCCTGCTCCACAGCTTTTGAGCGGGTATGAATCTAAACCATCGTATGGAGAGATTGATATTGACTTTCTCTAGGTCTTCATGACCCGCCGGGACACCCTCCAGACAGTCCACGAACCCTTCGGTGACGCTTATTATTTCGGACCAGAACGACTCGCAGAACGTTATGAGAACGATCCAAAAGCTAGGGAAGAGAGTGGTTACGCAGACAGCACCTACCGGACCATCTTTGATAGGATCCAGAAAGAAAATTCAGAGGTCCGCTTCTCTCCTTTTGTGGTCGATCCCGTACTGCCCTCTTCATTGCATCGGCCCTATCCAGTTTTTCCTACCCTTCAAATTCATTATCTCTTTCCTTCACAAACGCGCTAGCTCTCGCCCTATATTTGACGCTATCTTGTGGCTTCACTACGTCAGACATAAAGGGTACAACTCGTCGGTACAGATCTGTGCTTGGCACTGGCAGCCGTTCAGAAAGCTTGCCTAGACCTCACGCGACCTTTTCGGCATCCAGTCAAGCATGCTGTGACTGTGGCTTGCTTTTCTTCATGGCATATCCCCCGCAATTACGTTTCCACGATTTCCCCTCTACACATCCATTGGCACATACCTCCCCCAACCCCCCACGACATGTCGTGGATAGCGCAAACTCACAGACAATTAGGGCAAACGCGCGTTCGTCAAAGACATGGCCCAATACTGGATCCCTCCCAACGAGAAACCAGCCACCATCGCCCCATCTCTCGTCAACTACAAGCGGGGCGTAGGAACCGACACGACCGCCCTCTCCCCCGTCACCACCAGGACCAACAAAGACGGACCCCCGTACCCTTACCCGACGGAAGCCGAGCCCGGCAACCCGACCGTGATCCCCAAAGCCTTGCTCTCCCAGTTCCACTTCACCTTCCTAATCCGCCACCCTCGGAGCAGCATCCCGAGCTACTACCGCTGCACCATCCCGCCCCTCAACGAAATCACCGGCTTCTACAACTACCGCCCCGACGAGGCCGGATACGTCGAGCTGCGCCGCTTCTTCGATTTCCTGCGTGCCGAGGGCCAGATCGGCCCGCACGCTGCCACGGGTGTCTCCGAGGCTGTCCTCGACAAGAACGCTGTCGCCAACGGCTCGTCGTCGGGCGTCGAGATATGCGTCATCGATGCGGACGACCTCCTCGATAACCCGTCCGGCATCATCGAAGCGTACTGCAAGAGCACGGGCATCAAGTACGAACCTGAGATGCTGACCTGGGACACGGAAGAGCATCATCGGTACGCCAAGGAGACGTTTGAGAAGTGGAAGGGCTTCCACGAGGATGCTATCAATAGCAAGGAGCTCAAAGCTCGCACTCACGTGAGTTACCATCGCCCCTTCTACCTGCAGGAAACGATATCCGTAGATTCGAAATCGCTGACACGTTTATCTTCTATAGAAGAAAGAGCCAAAATCCGAGGAAGAGTTGGTTAAAGAGTGGACGGAGAAGTATGGCGCTGAGGGCGCAAAGATTATTAATGATAGTGTCAAGGAGAATGTGGAGCATTATGAGTATTTGAAGCAGTTTGCTATCAAGGTGTAAAGGGAGTGAAGTTTTGATATTGATGATTGGATTGTGGTTGGATGCATATATAGATACCTGATACCTACGGGTTAGGTGGGGAAACAACATGAGGAGGAACGAATGATACTTATATTGCATGTGATTCTTTCATCTTCGTGCTTGATTATGGGTGTTAACCTTCACAGGTGACGTCGTCACACAGAACAGGTTTGCCAGGCATTTCGCATATACAACGAAAAGCACACAGAAAAGTCATATGACAGGGGGGAAACGCGAGAAGCGGAAAGAACAAGAGAGAAAAAAAGAAAATTGGGACAATCGCAAAGGAAAAAACGAGATGATTTTTCGTCTAGAATTTCGTAATCACTATTCCCCCCAACCCAGCAGCTCACCACCACCACTGCCACAATACTGCTTGGTCTTTCTATATGCCTCTCCCCTGTTCCTCTCCTCCTCTTCTCGTCCCAGCTATGTAGCAACTGCAACTCAGGCACTACATATAACAACATACGACAAAAACACCCATCCTGCCCCAACACCATGCTGTGATTGTAAACCCAATACCACCATTCTCGACGTTGAAAAAGGTGTAACTCCTTATACGATCTCGTAGACGTCCGCGACGGACTTGATGTCCTTGGTGAAGTTGATATCCTGGTTCATGGAGAGGAGAGTTACGGAAGCAACCTGTATCTCTGTTAGTCTCACTCTTATTGGGCAAGGGGAATAGATGGTTGAAAACTTACATCGACATCCACAAACGGCGTAGTCTTGCTGAAGCGCACACGCATGGGGAAGAACTCGGCGTCGCTCTCGGCTTGGGCCTCGAATTCGAAGCTGCCGGAGCTATTCGCCTCATCGACGCTGCCAATGTTCCACTCGAGGCTGTCGCCGCTGACCTCGTATGTGGCGTCGAAAGACCCGACGTTGGGTTCCTCGGTCTGGTAGGGGATCGTAACGACGACGTCTTTGAGAGAGTCGCTGCCCGTGAGCTCGTATTCGACCGTGATGTTGAACATGTTACCCGAGTCTTCGACCCAGACGCGGAACGTGATGGGTGGGTCCGACACGTCCTCTGGCTTGGGCGCAAGCTTCCATTTCATGACGCCGATGCCCATGTTGGACGGGAAGCCCTTGCTTGTATCGGCGAGCTGGATGATTTGGTTGTTGCGGAATACGGCTTTGTCGACCTTGGGATGCGTCATGAGCTGTGCGCCGCGGGTCTCGCCCGCCTGGAGGTCGAGTTTGACTTGGGTTAGAGCTGGGTCTGTGATCTTGAGCTGCATTTCACCCTTGACTTCGAAGGACTTGAGAAGACCTTCACGGTCGAGGCGTGCGGAAATGGACTCGTTGGTGGTGATGTGTACAGCCTCGCGATCCAAGGAGGTGGACTGGCGCGCACTGGCGGGTGCTGCCGCCGGCGCAGAGGTCTTGGGGGAGGCAACGAGAGGCTCTGACTCTGGAGGGAGCTCGCCGGCGACCTGTTCGAAGAGATTGTTTGTTTGCTTCTTCTTTCCGAGCTGCATGCCTTTCTTGCCCAGTGCCAGAGGTTTGCTAGCCGGTTTCTTCGCCGCTTCGTAACTGTCGTAAGTATCTGGCACGGTGGCCGGGGCACTTGGGGTAAATGTGGGATATTGAGGAGTACGGGAACCACCGCCCATGCCACCGCCCATCCCTCCACCCATACCTCCACCCATTCCGCGAGAAGATCTTGACATCTCCTTGCGCTGCATTTCGAGTTGTTTGGCCCGACGTTTTCGCTCCTCGGTCGCTTCCAATTCTTTGTTCCGCGCAATGATTTCCTGAATCCGTTCCTCGTGAGACTCCATCTCCAAGAAGGTCTTGATCTGGGTCATGGTAAGATTTTCCCGGTATCCCATGGTGACAATCTCGTCGAATGCCGAGAGAAGTTCAAAGGCGTTCTTCAAAATCTCGCGCTCGTCCAGCGACTTGCATATAGACGAAACGACCTGAGCGAAAAGATGCAAAGAGTTGATATCTTGTAGGATATTCGACTGCAGATTGGTGATGAGCACCATGTAGAGCTCATCGAGCGGTTGGTACACGTAGCGGACATTGTCTTGTTCGACCGTAGTATGCTGGGAAGCGCCGTCGGCGAGCTTGGGGAAGGATGCAAGGAGGGCTTCGATACGAGATCGCTGCATCTCACGAAACTGGCGGGAAAGTACGGCTTTCCCCCCTCGGGTGCATATTGAGGCTGCGAGAACGACCTAGAGGGTAGGTAAGCTAAAAGCTGAGAATTGGAAGACTGTTGGTGAGGTTGAATCGTACCATTGTGAATCCTACTCTATGGCTATGCCTGGGTATTCAAGTTTGTGTTATGTATCGTATGTGAAGCGCGTAAGACTGGAGCTGGAGGTGGTAGGAGTTGGTCTCGTTCGGCCGCTCAGTGGATGATGGAGGGGGATGTTGTCCACAATGGAAATTACGAGGGGCGAGCCCGAATAGTTCCAATGGAGAATTCCAGGAGAACAATTTTTTACGAGATCAGAAGATCAAGAAAGTCCACTGAATATCTCGCAGACCCGTGTGATGCGTCTACAAACTGGCTTGCGCGCACACCTTCCCCGTGTACCTATCCCAAGCCCATGATCTCCACCGTGGTGGTTTATCACGTGACAGCCGCCGGTGCCTGTATACTCCCTAACCTATTGTGGACTAGGCTCGAATCACAACATTTCAAATGCGTACAACCACGCATCCCTCAAAGTCTCCCGTCCACCACCTACCCATCCGCTCTTGAGGGCTCTTTCGTATATACCTTTGTTTTCGACAGATGAAAAGGAATCTGCACGCTTGTCTTTGCATACGCCAGATCCTTACCTCTCTCCCCGCCTTCCGCGTTCGTTGGCAGTCTGCAGCTACCGTTTGGCGTGCCGACGCCCTTTGTCTTTCGCCCAGACCCTTTACGCCTCTCTTGCACTTTATATCCGCCTTCAGCTACTCCGCCCTCCTTCCACCCACAATCCATAACCTCGACTACAGCCCTGCTTCTCTCCGTAACGTGCCTACAAGTAAGGCAGGCAAAACTGTAAACCCCTTCTCACTACCGCGTCTCATCTCGCTACTCCTGCGAGGCGCGCTAGCGCTCGCGACGCGCTGTCGTCAACGCCTAGAGGCGACTGTTCCTTTACCTTTCCGACTCCCATAACTACAATCTAGCATGACAACCACTGCCTGGACAACTCCGGGTTTTGAAATTAACCCTCCATCCGACATGATGGATTTTCACTCCGACAAAGGAGTTGATATGGACAATGTCGACGTGGATATCGACTTCGACCCACCTCGATCCCCTGCCACTTATGCTGATGATCTTTCATTGCAAGACGCCGTTCTGGATGGTGAGCTCGGCCCCCAGACTGCATCTGCGGATCAAGACGACTTCATGGTAGACAACGAAGACATCATCGATGAAGATACCACTACCTACAACGAAGATCCGGTCATTGTGGAAGAAATTTCTGCGAGCCAAAACGAGGTGGAGCAGCCTGTAGATGACGACCTGATTGATTACTCCGACGATGAAGAGGATTCGAGCTCAAAGGAGAATAGTATTTCGAAGAATACCGATCTCACTTCCGTCAAGAACGATACAGCGGATAGTGCTGCAGAATCGAGTCTCAACGAAGTCGGCCAAACATCGACCACGATCGACACCACAGTCTTGGAACCTGCTGTCGAGTATGATGAATCAAAGAATGATGAATTGGAAACCTCTGGAGACACTGGGGAAGTTTGGCAAGAAGAAGCTTCTCACCAGGCAGAGCTGTCTAACTATGCTGGTACCGACTCCAATGCCGCTCTGCCAGAACAGAACCAGCATGCCCATGAAGATCAAGGAGCGCAGACGCAGAATGATTCTGAGGACGTAAACTATGCTGCCCATGCTTCTAATGAGATACATAGCCCCTCCGGACAGGAGGTTGAACTCCATCCAGTGACCATTAATTACAGTGGTGCTGAGTTGTGGCTTTTCAAACACCACGACTACGAGGATAGTGGTGATTATCTAGTCGAAGACACGTCCCTCACCAACAAGCCGATTAGCAGTGTGCTCGAAGCTTGTCGGTCTGCTCTTGGCGAAGACGTGACCGACGACATTGAACTAGGCTTTCGCTTGGACAACTTCCGTAACATAGAACTGTATCAGGACCACAGCTCGTGTGCATTCATCACCTTGGAACATATTGTCGGCTTGTATCTTCAACTCCACGCCCAAGATGGCATTTCTGACCCTGAGTCTTTCTACATGACACTCTTGTCTCGGCCTCGAGTATCTGCGCTTTTCAATGCGCTCAATGAGGCTGCCTCGGAGGGTATTGGCCATGTAGGTTTGGAAAAAGCTATCGCTGCGGGACTGACCTCTTTCAATGCCCGTTTGTCTCATAACAATGCAGTGAACAATTTTGATGATTGGGGAAATGAGGAGGAACATCAGGGGAATGTCGCAGATGTGGTCAATGACAACCAAGTGGAAGAGAATGGAGATGAAGTACACGAAACCCACAACGAGCATGAAGAGGAAGAGCAGTACGAAGGCTCGGCTCAAGTCCAAGAGGGCGACGCACAAAACGCGGAACTTGCTGAGGGAGTCGTCGAACCCACTGCGCAGTACCACGATCCGTCTGCCACAGATGGAGCATTGTCGGATCCCGAAAATGTGACACTGAACGTAGCAGATGAAGACCATGTTCAGCCAGCCTCTAATGCCGGGTCTCCTAGGACCGACGAGAAGGCAGGCCACAACGATGTGCAGAAGACTCCGAGTCAGCAAGAAGACGATGATTTTGTGGATTATAGCGATGACGAGGATGAAGGTGAAACTCCCCACGAAGATTCTGTGCGCCAGCCTTCTTCGCTCTCCTCGACAGTTCAAGGTGATGATACTGCCTCTGTTCAAGAAGTCGGCCAACAGACAGATGGTCAAGCAGTTGTTGAGCACGATCCAGAGCAGTTCAATGACTATCATGAAGTTGTTGATGAGGAAGACTATGCACAATATGCCGACGCTGACGGAGGATTCGATGCTCAAGCCTACGAAGAGTATGACGAGCAGTATGATGAACTGCACGACCCAGAGCACACAGAGGTTGATGTTGCTCAAGAAGGTCCCTCGTCCCAGCATGATACTAACAACTACAACCTGGGATCGGAAGAACAAACCGCAGGACACTACGATGGAGTGACTGCAGGCGTAGACACATATGATGCCCAAATAACAGTGGCTGGGGGCGGTTCAAATGTCGGAGACGATGATCTTGACAATTTCGACCTTGCAGATGTCACCGCGGACGTAACCTCGTATGATGCTGTCGGTGACGACGCTTTCAACGACGAGTATTTCCACCACGACGAGAACGATGAGGACGGTCAAGCTCAGGTCGCTGCCGCCTCTGCGGATGTTGACCCCGTTGCCACCTTGTCTTCGGAATCGTTGAACCTGTCCCCCCAAGGACAGAAGAGAACCATTGACGAGGTTGGTAATGATGTGGGGGAAGCAACCGACCCATCAGGTGCGTTTTGTCACATCAAGTTCATTCGTCGTTATGCCCGTGCTGACACTGGTCAACCAGACGCCAAGCGACCTCGAGTGTAGCCTGCTCCCACCTTCCTCGGCGATGTTGATGGCCCCGTTTACTAACCAAAGCTCCCCGCATCCTGAGCATTCCCTTGACCTCGTTTTTCGCGTGATATTTGACTACTAACTCTGTAGTAACCTACCCCGGAATGTGCCGTCCTCGTCTCGATTGACGTTTTCACGAACTGGATTTTCTCGAACTCGCATGCCAATGCAGTGGAGGGTACCCAAAAAACCAAGGTTTGTGCTTTTTTTTTCTTTCTCTCTACACCAGCCACCGCCAATGGCTTTTGTTTTTCTTTGTCTACGGACCATATTGTTATTCGGCTTCTACTTGCTCGGATCCTGTATGGAAGCT
Organism: Periconia sp. R9002; assembly: GCA_023627715.1. Lineage (NCBI taxonomy): Eukaryota > Fungi > Ascomycota > Dothideomycetes > Pleosporales > Periconiaceae > Periconia > Periconia sp. R9002. The sequence goes on along the minus strand of JAMAHW010000053.1, from coordinate 154,051 downwards.
CTTGGGATGGCGTTCTGGATGATTTGATGGGCTGTGGACACCAAGGCACAAGTGGGGAATAAGAGATGGAATGGAAACGATGCTGTCTCTACTTCATGGCGCAGTATACCCCGACGGAGCAGATTTTGCATTGGGAATGGAGTATGGAGTTTCTCGATGGGATTTTCGTGCCTGGGTTAAGGTAGTTTCACTCCCTCTCCTTTGCTTTGTGTTCTATCACGGCGGAGTTCAAGGTGGCACTTCTTGGTAAAAGTCGACATCCAAATACGTTGGGCAGCCTCCTTCTGCGAACATGTATGGGAAAGGAAAATATCACGGGATGGTTTTCCAGCCTAACTTGGACAATGCATAATTACTTTACTCAGCTTTTGTATGCAGCGATTCTGTGAAGGATGATGACGATGATGTGGACCGCGTAATCAAATTATCAATAGCGGATCGGGGTGACAGGGTGTAGGTGAGCATGTGGAAAGTGAAGGATGGATGGATTGATAGAGAAGAGAGCTGGGAATGGGGCTGGGCGGGCGCAAAACAGGCAAGGCCAAGCAAAGTGCGTGTGTGGCAATGTATTCCCTATCCCGATTCGGTTTCACGGGCTGGCTGGAGCTCAGTCAGATCAGACAGATGCACATGGCATGGCCAGAAATAGGTCGAGAGCACCGAGGGTTACATGGGCTAAGGGGGGGCTCCCCTGCAGCCTTTGACTTTTCCTTCGCCCACTCTGCGACAACAGCTCGGCCGCTCGTGTTCGTCTAACGACTGCCTCGATTCACGCCACGCTGGGACGCTAGAAGCGCGAGGTTTGATTTCTTTTCTCCCCCTTGCCTTTTTATTTGTGAAAAGTACAATGGGGCGGGTGAGTGGTGCGAGAGAAGTTTGAACGGAGACGGTTTGGGCTCGGCGCCGCTGTCTTGCGTTGCCCCTGCAGACGGGCGCTACACTGCCCTCTTCTGCTAGTTATCTTAGCGCGTACACTCTCAGTACTTACGTGCAGCCTGCCTACATGTACATGCGACTATCCTCGTGAACTCGTTCATCCATCTGTCTCTCCCGCTGTCTAGCGATTGCTGCTCGTGAACATTCACTACCGTTCTCTTGATTCTTGTCTCCGACGTGAAGCACGAGTCGTACGCTGCCCTCCAACTATCGTTTTATTGTCCAGCGCTCTACGGGTAAGCGTTTGAAACGCGCAGCGATTCTGGGCTGTGCACCTCTCCCCACAGATTCCACCGCGCTACCCTCTACAAGTGCTACCGCACCTCTGCACACCTTCAACGACCCTTCCTTGAGCACACGTTGCTATTTTCCGCCGCCGTACCTGTTTCATCGCCATCCTTGCCGAGGTTTTGTCGCATCGCTTCACGGCACTTTTGCGTCGAACCGTTCTGCACTTACTGTACCTGACCGCCAGCCCGGCCGGCGTGACCATTCGCTATCGATACCCGCTACACTTGCACCCCGGACTCCGCCGCCTCATCGCATTCTCTCAACCATCCAACCACCCATCCATCCATCCACATACCCCCGACTACCCTTCACCACTCTCTCCTCGCGCACCGTCCCAGCGCTCCTCTATTATTCATTTGCGCTCCAGAACTCGGAACGGTCCCAGGACCTTTGGCGGCTGAAAATGGAAGACAAGTGCGTGGACACGTAGAGCTGCGTCTGTGTCGTCTGAGCCTTGTCATGCTGATTGTGAACAGATACATCGGCCTCATACTCGCCATCACCTCCTCGCTCGCAATTGGTACGCTTGCCTCCACATCTTTCTGCATCATCTGCAATTGTTCATGCTAATCTCCATCGCAGGAACTAGTTTCGTCATTACAAAAAAGGTCGGTGGCCACGCGCTCATCTCCCCAGCCTTCTTCTCCTCACACCTCCTTTCCTCCGCCACGCATACCGCACGAACGAACGGCTGCAAGCACACGCTTTCCACAGGACGAACGCTGATATCTGGTTTGGACAGGGTCTCAATGCATCCGCAGAAAAACATGGATTCGATGGCGACGGCTTTTCATATCTGCAGAATCCCACCTGGTGGGCTGGCTTGATCACCAGTGAGCACCGTCTCCTCTGCGCGCTGTCCAGATCTTCAGCTAACCCATAGTTACCAGTGGTTCTGGGAGAAATCTTCAACTTTGCCGCATACGCTTTTGCGCCCGCCATTCTCGTGACACCTCTCGGTGCCTTGTCCGTGCTGATCGGGTGCGTATCCAGCGGCACTTTCCCAAATCGCGCCCATTTGCTAACTCGGGCACAGTGCGGTTCTAGGATCGCATTTCCTCAAAGAACATTTGGGGATTTTGGGCAGAATTGGTTGTGCCATTTGTCTGATAGGATCCGTCATCATCGTATTGCATGCGCCGCAAGACGAGGAGGTCGAAAATGTGGATATGATTCTCAAATATGCGATTCAACCTGGTATGTGGGTTTCGGGGAGTCCTTGACCCCGTGCTAACCACAGCGCATTAGGGTTTCTCATGTACTGCGCCTTTGTCGCCATCTTCTCCGTCTTCATGATCTATAAAATCGCACCGAAATACGGCCGCAAGAACCCGCTCATCTACCTGTCCATCTGTTCCACCACTGGATCCGTCTCAATCATGGCCATCAAGGCATTCGGTGTTGCTCTCAAAATGACTTTTGGGGGCAAGAATCAGTTCACACACCCCTCGACATATGTATTCATTATCATAACAGTCGGCTGCATTCTGACGCAAATGAACTACTTGAACAAGGCTCTTAGTCAATTCTCCACTAACATGTACATTTGTCCCTTCTCGCCTACATACTGGGAAACCCACTGACTCGAATATAGTGTGAATCCCCTCTACTACGTTACCTTTACGACGTGCACGCTCGTCGCATCTTTCCTCCTGTTCCGCGGTTTTAATACCACATCCGCCGTAAACACAATTTCGCTTCTATGCGGTTTCCTGATCATATTTTCCGGTGTTTACCTCTTGAATCTCTCGCGCGAAGACCCAGATGGCAACCGGTCTCTGGGAAACACCTTTACAGATGCTCCCCCCTCAGATGCCATCTCCGGATTCCACACTCGCCACAGCATGCAATCGCGAAGATCCATGGACTCTGCAGGATTCAGAAGTCCATTCCTGGGCGGAAACAACGGCAGCAGACACAGCCTGGCCGAAAGAAGGGCCATGATGCATGACTACGATGTCGAGAACAATCAGTTCGAGTTGGGCGATTTGGCAGACGAAAGCGATGAGGCTGAGGAGGGAGGTCGCAAGCGAACAAGCTTCGACAACGCTCACGCAGGAGCCAATGGAAGAGCGGGCTCGCAAACCAGAGTGCAGACGGAATCCGTGCGAGCTTCGAAGAACCCCGAGCGATGATGTCGAAATCATGCTGCTTATGAAAACTAAAAAGTTTCCCGATAAACGAACGCTGCTCTTTACCGTCGTACTTTTTCCCGCTTTGGCATCATGGGATTTGATTTGGGGTTTTGTTGGAGTTTTGCTATTCTTGATTCCCGATGCCCGATTCCATTCCCCGGTTCTGCATTTTGTTTTCTCCCCGACTTACTCTGCGGCGTTACCTGGCTCGGCTGTTATTTAAGGTCAACTCGTCCTATGGCTGGCGGTGTTCTCCTGATTATTTTTCCTCGCTATATCTCTGCTGCTTGCATTTCTCATGGTCTCTACGGAGATCATCATTGTAACTTTATCAACATCATTGTGGGTCTGTTTATTCATTTTGGTAACCGGGGTTAGAAGGGATATTTGGGACCAAGGATGTCATATCCAGCTGGGAATACCTTTCGGGAGTTGGATTCGAAACCGCGAACTCTGGGACGAGAAGAAGAATGAGAACGAGATAAGACTTGAGTATGTACCATTTGTATATATATGCAAGGTATGGTATGGTATTGGTATTAGTAGGGTTGGCGGTTCGGGGTTTGCACTTGGCTGGGTTAGGTACCTAGCGATGATAAAAATACGATGGATGATCCCGACCATTTTCAACGCGTTTTCACATGGATGTGTACTTTGTTGTTGGTGATATGTACAGACTTTGTTTATGTGGGTTAGATGTAAGTACAGCGTGCATATCCTACCCACCTGATAATACAACCCTCTGTCCTATCAAACCCATACCAAACAAATCAAAAACCTACATTGCAATGCACATCACCAGTCATGCTTGTAGCTTGTATTCGTCGTGCTTTACCTATTTACTTACCCACATAGGTAGATTGGGAAGTTGTACTCCAAAGGCGCTAAACCCAATCAAGCCAACCAAACAAGCCCAAATCCAACACCATTCAATCAATACACCTACCGCTTGACCCCCGTCCAAGACCCGTACAACCCAACCTCGCGCAGTCCCGCCCCGAGAGAAAAAAAAAAAGAAAGAGATAGAAGAACGCAACATGGCAACTAAAGAACTTATCCCTCACCCCCCGGAGCCCCCATATCCACAGCTCCTCCAACAGTCCGAAAAAATCCTGTTGCACCCAATCCACGCGCACTTGATCTCATACTGCCCAACGATGGATCTAATCGCGGTTGTAACGTCCGAGGAGAATCTCGACGTGTACCGCATCAACGGGCAGCGGGCGTTTGGGCTCAAGCGAAAGAGCGACGACGTGCACGTGCTCACCATCTGCTGGCAGTGGAATGGGGCTGCGATTGGGGTTTGCTGGAACGATGGCGCCGTCGATGTCGTGGCTGTGGAGACGGGGAGGGTGGTTCATCGCGATGTGAGGTTGCCTGGTTTGGAGGGGGGTATGGACGAGGATGAAGGGATGAAGGTGCGGTGTTTGGGGTGGGGGGTTAACTTCATTGATGTCGAGACGGTGAAGAGGCGGGTTGGTGTGTCGAGGAAGAGGAAGGAGAAAGGGGGTGATGGGGAGAGGAGGGCGAGTGGAGGATCTCAGAGTCAGGAATCGTCGCCTATTGCTGCGAAGGTTGCGCCGCCCCCCAAGACGACGGTTATTGATCTGGAGGATGTGCCTACCACGGAAGATTGGGATGAGTTCAAGGACGATACGATTCTAGAGGACTTTTTGCAGCGCCAGCCGGATTTTGAAGCGCTCGATATCGCGCCTGATTTACCGGACCAGCTGGCCATGATGGACACCGAGTCGTTGCTTCCCAAGTTACCCCCTATCCCGCTGCCGCCTGCGAACCCGTTCATGATGCGCGCTGCGCAGGCGGATGCCGGGGCGTTTAGTTCGCAAGCTCAGGTTGATTCGTTGTTGCATTCTCATCATCTTCGGGATCATAACAGTGTTGATATGTTTATTCGGTGTACGGAGAAGGGCAGTGTGCATCCTAGTATCTACGACTCTATGGAGACGGTCGATATACGGTTGCCGGAGTCGTGGGGTGTGCAGAGTAAGCCGCTCGCACACACGAGTCACCCGTACGCTTGCACGCATGGTTTGCTCATGAAGATCAAGGCACCAGGTGATGAGAAGAAGAAAATAGCATATGTGCCGCTTACTCTGGGCTTCATCCCTTCAGCAGGCATCTACCTCCACCTCATCGCGTCCAAGACCGCACAGCTGCAAAACCTACTTTCCTACCTCACTCACACATTATCCCGTATCCGATCCTACTTCACGCACAGCCAGGACCTCCCCGGGAAATTCATGCGCAACATCACCGAGACGCTAGCAGAAAACTCCCATGGCGGACTCGTCGAGAACCTCTACCATCTAGCCTGTACAGGCCACTGCTCGGCGGCGCTGCACGAATGGCTCGTCGACGAGCTGGCCGAGCAAGGCCACAAGCGCTGGGACAACGCTATCTCATCGAACCTCGCCACCGTCATCCAGCTCGTGCACGAAAACTTCCTACCCGCCATCGACCGCTGCTCCATCATCATCTCGCGGCTCCGCGGCCTCGCCGCGTACCACGACCGCGACTGGATCTTCAGCGGCCCCCTGTCCGACTTCACCGCCCTGCTCGAGCAGCTCAAGTGCCTCCGCATCCTGGGCCACACGACGCTCTTGTATGCCGCGGACGAAAAGCGCCATTTTGCGAGCTTCAGCAAGTGGCTCCGGTACAGCATCGATTTCGAGGCCACGGAGCCCGAGAGCCAGAGCCGCATTGAAATGGAGGCCAAGGACCCGGACGTCCCCATCGCCACGGTACTGTCCTACATCGAACATAACATGGCCCAGTCGGATCTGGCACCCTTCCTTCGAAGCGGCAAGGACGTTGAGGGCAGTGCTGCGACGATAAGAGGGGAACCGAGTTATGAGGAGACGGTGAAAGCTATTGAGCAGCGTAGGGAGGGTGCGTCGCATAGGGAAGACGCGTTGTGTCTTGACCGCGTGCTGGAGGGGTTTGGAAAGAGCGTGGGCGCGTTGTTGAGGCAGGTTAGTCGGTGGCAGCGGGAGAATATCAGCATGGATTGTGGGGTCGTGCTTGAGGAGGGGGATGTTGGTCAGGAGGTGGATATGCGCATGGTGTATGAGGTATGTTTTTTTTTCTTTCGCTCTTACCCTCATTATTTTGGCTTCTCATTCCAAAAGAAAACCCACCCTTCAAAACTTATTACCAAAACTAACACCCATCACAGCCCTCTCTCACCTCCTCCTCCTCCATGGACTCCAGTCCATCCTCCACAATATCAACCTACATCGCCCTCACCCCTCCTTCCACCACCACCTCATCGACCCTCCAAATCCACCGCCTAACCCACCCCACCCACCTAACCACCCCTTCCCACCCGCTCACCTCGTACGCTGCAACCACGCTCCACATCCCAGGCTACCAAGTCCTAGACGCGAAATTCGCAGACGATGTCGAGCTCTTGGTACTGCTACGGCCTATTTCTCAACGACGGGTGGACGCAGCAGAGAAAGACGATGAAGAGGGGGAAGCGAAAGCGGCGTGTCTGATCAGTTTCCCTTACGCCGCCTCTACCTCTACCTCTTCACCTTCATCATCGTCCTCGACTACGGCAGCGACGATACCGTACTCCCGCACGACACCGCTCTCCCTCCTCCCCCCCTCACCTTCTCCATCTTCTCCTGCTTCTGAACAAGAACACGAACGAACAACCCTAACCATCACCAACCCTACACCGTACACCAAGCACGTGTTTGAAGCGCGCTTCGCCCCCGGTAAGATTGTGGTGAATGGACGGAAGGGGAGGAGGGTTGTGTGTGTGCTTGCGGGGGATGGGAGGGGGTATCGGGTGTTGGATTTGGATTATAGGGACGGGGATGAGGTGGGGGAGGGAGATGAGGGGGAGGAAAGGGAAGGGGAAGGGGATGTTAGGATGGGTGGGGTGGAGTAGTATCAATAGTACACCGGCTGCCACGAACCAACGGCAAGTCTTCTTTCTGGTTTGGTTTCATTGTGACATGTCACCGAGGCATATAGACGCAGCAGCAGCAGGAATGTAAAAGTTAGACTCAATGCATCGTTATTCATACGACAACACACATAACACACATTCCGATACCCGTGGAGGCAGAGAGAACCTGAGAGTGTGTAAGAAAGATTTGATATTTCATAACGCCACGGCCCGGCCCTTGCTTTGTGTCAAAGATACCCGTAGACCGCACATCATTTTCATTGGAGAAGTTTTGTTGTCCGTGTGTGCCGTGCCCAAAGATACAGACAGCGCCATAACATAAACCGCATGGATGCAATGCAATGGAATGCATTTGCCCTTGCCCATACACACACAGACCAAGAGAGACTGGTTTAACCACCACCACCGTGAACCCACGCGCGCGTCGCCCCGCAATTTCAAACCATCTAATCCTTCGTCTTCTGGGTACCGCGGAGCAGACCTGTCCTCCTGGCGGCAATGAGACCGGCCTTTTGACCTTGTGCGGCCTCTCGGGAGATGGTCGAGGCTTTACCGATATGCTGGTGGTTACCACCACCGTGAGGATGGTCGACGGGGTTCATGGCAACACCACGAGTCTTGGGCCATGAGTTGCGCTTGGCGGCGAACTAGAGAGTTGCGTCGTTAGCATATGTAGCCCTTTGCGTTCTCACAACATCGTGCGAGGGGGGAGTTCAACGTACCTTATGCTTGGCACGCGAGGCCTTGAGGAGGGGCTTGTCGGTACGTCCACCACCGGCGACGATGCCGACCATACCACGGCAGGAGCTGGGGAGCACCTTCTTGGCGCCCGAGGGGAGCTTGACGCGAGTCTTGCCCTCGTCGGGGTTGTGGCCGATGACAGTAACGTAGTTACCGGAGGTACGGCCAAGCGCACCGCGGTCACCGGACTTGTCTTCGACGTTGGTGAGGACGGTACCTTCGGGGACGGAGCCGAGGGGAAGGACGTTTCCGATGGTCAGAGCAGCGTGCTTGCCGGCGTAGATGAACTTTGTATCATGTCAGCCTCGATTTGTCTCCATCCCCCGTGTGTGGTGTGTGACTGACCTGGCCGGTGTACATGCCCTCGTTGGCGATGAAGGTCTGAGTGTCGTGCTTGAACCGGTAGGGCTAGAATTCTGTGAGCGAACGTCTCCTTGTTATTCGAGGGGATGAGAATCGTACGTTGCGGAAGGTGACTTTGGCGAGAGGAGCGCCTGTAGTGGAATCGTTAAAAATTGTCCCCGAGAGTTCAAAAGTTCGAGCAAGAGCACTTACCACGACCGGAATCGTGGACAATCTCCTTCACGACACCGCGGATGTATCCATTGCGCTCAGCCTGTGCGAATTAGCCCTGCGTTCCTCTCGTCCCTCCCTTTCTCTCTCTCTCCAGCATATCTCGCAATTCGGGGAGGCGGCTAACGTACATAGTCGAGCGTGCGGAACTGGGCGGGGGCCTTGTTCAAACGGGTGTTGGCGGTGAAGATAGAGCCGCGACCCTTACGCTGGTTCCTGATAACCCTACCCATGGCGACGTGTTGTGGTGGAGGGAGTTTGTCGAAGATGAGAAAGTGTCGTCTGTCTTTGGAGGCGTTGAAGATTGTTGTGGGCTCGCTTGTGAATCTGATTTGGGTCTAGCGCGCCAAGGCCTCTATCCAACACCACACCACACCACTAGTCACGTCATGGAAGACTTGAGATTGATTAATCGATGTGTATTGTTTGTTCCTGTGTTTTTAGAGAATCCAGAATGATCATTTCAAAGATTGGCCCATGACACTATTTTTAAGTCACTCATCACCAATTATTCCCACGTTCCTTACGCAACACCGCTTTCGTAATACATTTCTGTTGCGACTTTACTCAAATCCATAATTTCATATACACATAATTGCACCTCTTGATTTTCATGATTTTCATTTTGTATTGATTCCCTGTCTCAATCGCAGGGTTTTTCTCCTTTAAACTTCTTACATGCAAAAGCGCATAACCGAGTCCACAGAATACACCACTGCACCAAAATAGGTGCCGCAGTTGAGCATAATGAACTTCCTTCCGCGCACTTGGGGCACGATATACATCCTACCGAAAGTTGCTCGCAACCTGCTCGTCAGGACCACAAAACCAGATAATCCATCCAGCATTACCAAGCATCGCCGTCGCTGCCTCACCTGCCTCTCCTTAAATTAAGAGCGAGACCTGCTATCACATCCGCAACTTTGTTGACCTTGTCATCTGGAACAGAGGACCCGTCTACATGGCCAGATTGCGAAGAGAGATGTGCCTAACAACCCTCTTCATCCGTCTGCGCCATCGTCCTGTCTTCCTTACGAACTCGTCCTGTAAATCTCCCCGTTCCACCAGGCTTCAACCCATCGAATGTGACTGTATGCGCTGCTTCAGCATCCTCCCAGCCCTCTTCGAAGAACCACCCTGCTTTCAGCGCGCACAGCTCGGCTTCAGGGACGACTTGTAGGATTGAACCGAATAAAGAGCATCTGTGGTCTAGCATAGTACCTACGAGAGCATCGCCTCGCTTTTGTCTAATCTTGTCCCTAAGTGTGGGTTGATATCCAAATGGATATTGATGAACAGTGCCAGGTGGTGAGAATTCGAAATGGCCGAGGCGAACGTATCCACAAGATACGAACTCAATCGATTGAAGATTAGTCTCACGTTCAGCGAAAGCGTGGGAAAACGAGTTCCCAAAGTCGGATAAATTAGGACCAGGTGTTATTAGGTCAATTATACGCGTCCATCCTGCAGGCAGAGGCTCAGCTAGTAAAGCAGTCAATGGATCTGGTGCGCGTGCGATATTTTGACCCACCACCTCCTGTAGTTGCTGGGGAATAGGGAGGTGTTGTAGTATTTGCTGTAGCTGTTGATGTTGTTGTTGCTGCTCCTGCTGCTCCTGCTGCTGTTGCTGAGACTGCGGCTGCAACTGCCGATGGATATGGTTGACTCGAGAAAAGATGCTTGTGACGTTGCTGACTTGCTCCTGATACCCCACTGTCACCTCATAATCTAGGATTTCAGTTGGGGGTACCGCTAGTGCTTGGTTCGCAGGCATATTCTGAGCTGAGAGGTTGGCAAACTGCTGGTCGAGTGCGTGAAGCTCAGCTTGTAGTTGACTGTGAAGAGAAGCAAGTTGAGCCTGGAAGAGATGGCCTGGTAGCTGTTGCATATCCTGAATGTGGGCCTGGAGCGTCTGAACATGGAGCATCAGCAGGCGAAGGTTATACGCGTTGCTGAGGTGCTTCGGCATGGCTGTGAAGGCTTGCCATTGCGTCGCCAACGGTAGGAGGGGTGGAGGAGCTATCATGGGGGCGGCATATGTGTCTCTCCATTGTGTCTGATCCGCAGGAAGAGACACTGAATCAAGTATCAGGTGTTTCAAATTGAGTACGTCGTGTCCGATACAGAATGAAGCCAGTGCCGATGGCGTAAGCCAGCAATTCTTCAGGATAAGTTTCTCTACGAAAGGCAGTACCAAGAGTTTGGATTCGGCAGTCAGGCGGACTGTATCAGCTCGAGGTGTCAAAGGGGCCGGCAAAATAAGTTTATTCCGTGCATGTAAACCTTCAGCATGCTCGCCACCTATTGCCCAGCCAATAGTGAGCTCAGTGATGTTGCGCCGCTTGCTCACAATGCGAGCCAAGAGTTGATAGAATGGGTCAATTGCGTCCCCTGGGTAACTCAATCGTGTGTCTACATAACCTGCTCCATCCTTGCTGACTTCGCGGAAGCTCGGTATGACCATAAGGGTAACAGTCTTCAACTTAGGCAAAGCGTCCCAAAAGTCAAGCCGGGTCAGCAGAGGAATGTAACGGTCGGGCATTCTAGAGATGTTCAGGGTGTGCACGTTGAGAAACGTCGTTGGGTTATCAATTACTGAAAGCATATATGATGACACGAAAGCCTTTTGAGCCCACTCTGTTTCCAGTAGCCACTCTTTCTGGGCAATGCTGAGCGGATGTGGGAGGCCTTCGATGGACTTTTGTAACTGCGCTGTATTAGGCGTTTTTGTAGAGGTGAACAGTATGCCAGTAGGGGGTGGCATTGTCGTTGTCGTTGCCGTCGACTTTGATGGAGATTCATCGAGTAAGTCTGATTCACTGGGCACGCTCTGACCGTCACTTTCCTTATAAAGAACAGCATTGCGAATAAGATGTGGATTCAAGAATGGCATTTCGGGCTGCTCACCAGCGGCAGCAATGGCCTCTGTCATGTTTGGAAGTACACGTCCGGCATATTTGTAGAGAGTTGCAAGCCTAACGTCGATGTCCGCAGCGTTGTGAGCGGCTTCTATAAAATCCCAAAGCTCTTGCTGAGCTTGCGATCTCCGGTCAGGTATCTTTTTGGTAGTGCCGAAAACCGCGGGCGGTTGTTGGAGAATTTGTGCGCGTATCGAACGATCCGGTCCATTCATCCAGCCAAGCCCACTGTCGATGGACAAAGCGAGTTCTTGGACCTTGGAGAGCTCAGAAAAGGCAGTGGTCATCCTAGGAGTTTCATCTGCTGCCGTCTCCAATCCCGAGACATGATCAAAACGGCAATATTCCGGAAGTGGCCACTGGTAAGAACCCCAGAAGCTGGTGTGTTCCTCGGTCTTGTTTTTCTTAGGTGCGTTCAACAATGCGTCTTCGGTGACTTCAAAACTCATCCCGAATCGCAATATGTGTCTACCGAACCCCCTAAACACATCCAGGCCATGACCCTTGTAAAGATCGTCTTTACCTTTATTGGTCCAAGTGTATGCCGATGCTTCCTTCCTAGCCTCGGGGTCAGACTGGATCTCGTCAAGCATACCATAAATTTCTGTGTTGAAAGGCACGACCACAGTCTTGAAGATGATTTGTGATGTGAAATGATTGAGCTCTTTGCTCACCAACCGCATGGACTTAATATCGTCGCGATTGAGATAACTGCAGATGACCTCCAGAAGCTCAACTGGTAATCCCCACGTCGAGCGGAACACGGAGGATCTGCCTGTTGTTGTTGTTGGCTGAACTAGATCCGTCTCTTTGGTAGGTCTCGAGCCTTTCTCTACCGTTGTAAAAGGGGGATCTCGCGGCTCCTCGTTCCTAGGAACTGATCGACAGGATTGTGAGACTGAATTCTTCTCCTCACGCTTTGGCAACTTCAAGATGTGGTAGGGCACAGGTAATTTGTCTAGATTCCGAAAATCAGGCCATACATCATTGGCTCGAGGATCTGCCGCACGGCCACAATAGCTCAACGCTGCCACGGCTTCCCTCTTTTTCAACTTTGCTACTACACCCTCTTCGTCCAGTTTCTCTAGCTTGTCCCTGGGGCGCTTCAGTGAAGAATCGCTCGAGGATCGGCGCCGATGAGAGACGGAGTCATTCGGCCGCCATCCGCGTAAGTTTAGATATGTAGCCAAAGTCATACCCTCCCCAACTTCCACATTTACAGGCTCTGCTTGTTCGTTTCCCGAGTCAGATTCGAGCTCGAAATTATGTAGAGACGGAGATGGAGGGGGAATGTTCTCGTCGTTCTCTTGGCCATTTCCTTGGTGCGATACAGGAATCAAGGATGGAACGGGTGAAGACGCGGAAGATTCTCTATCACCTTGCGAGTGGTCTGGCGAACGTGAGACGGGGGCGTAGCTACTTGAAGATGAGGCGATGGGACGGTTCAGATCGAGCGACGCAAGAGTAGAAGGATTCGGGGAGGAAGGAGGGAGCCGGGAGCTACTCGGACGCCGGCGAGGGGTTGCAGGAGGAGAAGACGAACATCCAGGGTGGCTCGAAGCCGAGGGATAATCGCTCGTATCGACTTGTGCCTGTAAAAGGATATTTAGTTAAGCAGGTCAGGAAGGTGGCATACAGGCGAAATCAGGTTGGCTACCGGATCAAGGGCAATGCCGCCCGGTTCGTGGTCGCTAGAAGAGTTGCTCCTCGTCGGGGACGGTGGGTTTGGGTCTGATTTGATACGGCTGGGTGCCATTGTTTGCAATATGCTCTAGTGCAAAGCACCTCTTCCGATATATACGTGGAAATGCCCAGGACAACAACCTTGGAAGCATGCGACGCGTGGTCGCGGGCAGTGATGAGAGCAATGGGTGTCGCCAAACGATCTATGTATGTCGCAATTGAGAATGGGGAAGCATTTTTCAATAATGTAAGAGGTGGAGGTAGGTGTGAAGTTGAAGGAGAGGTTGAGATGCCAAATTGGCGTTGAGTTGGTGAGGTGAGAAGCAAACAAGTGCTCGGCAGGTAAACTTTCTTCCATCACAGGACGTGCCTCCAAAGCCCCGCGTCATACCCAGCTAGGTAGTTACAGTGGCGACTAAGCGAAACAAACAGGGGTCTAAGCAGCTCCTTCCACACGCCATAGATTCTGCTTACCTAACTCAGATATCCCTTTCGCTCTCTGTACCTAGGTAAGTACTTTTCCTCCTCTACGTCTGCTATGTATGTACTCAACCGGACCTTTATACAATGTCCAGAGCAGCTCTTCAAAAAGCGAAAAGTTACTTAATTCAGATATTTGGCATGCATCCTATTGTCCACCTTCACATCCTCAAGAAGAATCCCTATTCATTAAATCAATTTTCATTGTCAAACTGATACCACTTAACTCATCTACAGTCTTCATTCGAGCTGCCCTTATTCTTATCTCTTTCCTCATTCTTTCCGCGAGAACATGTGCGTATATGTCTCCCACGCATGTCTAGACGCCTCATCTGCATAGAAACTTTCGCCTGCTCATCTCCCTTTCGTTTCTATCTTCTTTCTTTTAAAGCGTTATTGTATTTCTTGTTGTTATGCATTGAAGTTATAGTCGTGTTTTTCATCACCTTCTTGGACGTCCGTATATGAAACCAGGTGGGTGAGTGGTTGTTTAGAAGTCGCGACTTTGCAATGTTCTTTTGTCTTGAACGTTCGGGAGAAAGTGAAGACCTTACTTACGAAAAAGAAGATATCATGTTTATCATTGCAGAGTATTCTATACTCGCGCTATCCACACAGTAAGGACTCACAATGACATCCTCGACCCGGACGTGCACACAGTAAATTTTTGCGCGCGTGAAAGACATCGCCTATATCCAATATGTCGGTGTCCTACAGTGATCCCTCCTGCCCAATTCTACCTGGAACTTTAATGCTGAGATATCTCCAATGCGTACATACCAGAACTTAAAAATAAAGAGAAAGAAAAAAATCCCTCAACCACCTTTATCTATCGTCCCTTTCATCATGCAGTCATAGATGGGGAAAATTCCGAGGACCGGAGTACAAACCTATGGCTAAACCCTCTAAACGACCAAACCCCCCTTTACCCGCGTCGCTCCATCTGGGTATACGACGACCCACAACAACACCCCACCGTCCCTAACCACCAATTCCAAAACACACACCCGCCTTTAACGCAAATCACCGTGTCACTTCTGCATACTGTCTCAACCCAAAATCTATTCTTGCAACGTTGGAGCCTTCTCGCTCCCCCGTAAAGATAAGCGAGATTGCAGGAATTCGATTTCCCGATGCGGTAATGTGCGGACGACGTGAGGTAAGCTTGAAATGGGAGTCGGTATCGCTCGACTCATAGCAGAGCGGACGAAAAATTAGCTACATAGTGTAGATAAGTAAACAAACATTGCGAGGCCAGGAGAATCTTGCATATTTGTGGTGTTTTGGGGAAAAAACACATCATTAGTATCAAGTTTTGGGCTATCAATTGATTGTGGCTGTGTAGTAGGCGTTCAGACCTGTACATAGGCATGCTTAGGGTTATCAAAATAAGCACCCCTCGCAAATGTTCGCAGAAAATCGATGCATTGGTCCACCACCTAATGGACCTCGGCGGGGTTGAACATCCTTCCGTCCGTATTTACCGTACGAAAAAAGAGTAAGAATCGTCCCAAAGCAATATATTCGTTTGCGATATCCACGTAGCTGGGTGACCACAGAAACGTCCAGGTGGTGGCCGTATTCACCGTATAAGCCCATCCTGTAGAAGTTGACCTATAAGGGACACACCCCACTGCCCCTGGAAGCTTATGGAGGGAACCATGTAGGGTTACCAATCCATGTAGTAAGGTGCAATACTATCAGTTTCATGGTGTGCCAGTAGGTATATGTAGAATTTGTGATAAAACATAAACAGCTCCTCCAGAAAAATTCGAACCCTCTCGTGTTGACATTGATGTCTGGTAGTTGTAGAGAAATGAGTTAGTTACCTTGACAAATTCGTACATGCTAGACGTTCAGTCGTATATTACCTCGTTCAGTTAGTCGGTTGGTTAGACTCCACCATCACCCCTGTGCTCGTACCCAATCGACACATCAGCCAGCCTTTTCTGGCCGCCAATACTCATCACGTGATAACGCTCTGCAGCCTCTCACAGCCACACAGGAACGACACAGGCAAACTTAGGATTCCAGTTCCTCCGGATTACAATTTCATAGGGCCACCTTAGATGTACGTTTTTAGGACCGCGTCGCATCAATTTTAGAAATACAGCACAATCTGGGGACGACTGTTACGCCGCATCGTAGACGGTGCTGTACTGTTAAGTATGCTATACACACATAGTACGTGTTTTGGTGGGATGGAGCATGGTTCTGAAGTGGTTTAAGGTATCTATCTGTTTTTGTTGTTTCATGTTTAGGCTGCCTCCATCAGCCGTGTTGGCAATCGATCACTGCATATCAAGTACGCCAAGTATGTCAGAATCAGGCCAAACGGCATTAGGGCTCAGGCAGAAAGCTGGGTCCAGCGGCGTAGTGGGCCAGTACCATGTGCGTGTGGAACGGGAGGATGTACGGATGGGCCGGGGGGTAGGGTTTTGATTAGTTGGGCCTTTTGCATGAAAAGATTGGTAAGGTACATATACATAAGGAGGGTCTTTTGCCTTATCGCACTCTTCTTCTTCTACTTTTGAAGGATTTTTGCAGACTTTCGTTTTATTTTAACATACAGTGCCTTCTTGGTTACTCCTCCTCTTTCGCCCTTGCTGTCACTCGTTTTTTGGTCTTGGACTGTTTCGTTGTTAATGTGGGTCTTTTGTTTGTGTAGAAAGACTTCCTGTCCTGGAAAGGCGCCGACTATACAACTGCCGGGATAGCTGCTACTCCTCGCTGCCCCCGTTTCTACACTCTTAGGGGGGAACCCAACGCCATAGACGTTGTGCCTTCGTCGCGGTCTCCGCATCGTGACCTCGATACCACCACCACTCATCCATTCTTCCAAAACTCAGTACACCGATTCACCCTCTCACACATCCTCCTTCGACCTCCATGGCACCAAGCCTACCGCTCCCAGCCTCCCTGGCTTCCATCAAGCGCGCTGTAGGCGGCAACGACAAAGGTATAGATATCCAGATACCGCCTCTTGCCGTCGTCGTCCTCGCCCTCGTCGGTTCCTTGTTTTTTCTCCTAATGGCATGGGGTATCGCTCGCTTCTTCTTCGACGAAGCACCGACCTTGATGGAGCCCACAGCGTCACAACACGATTACATGCGCACAGTCCGTGCCCGGAATCTGAATTCGTTGCTGGCGGAAGGACATGCGGCAAGATATGCTCGTGCGTCGTCAAGGGCGGATAGTCAAAGGTATGTCTCGGTTGTTTGATTTTCCTTTGTTGCGGGAAGGGTTTGGTATGGCTGGGTTCTTTCCGTTGGATGATGGCTGACAAGTTGGCGCAGTATTATTTCCGAAGCCCCCGGTCCGAGTAGAAAGCGGTGATTCGTGAACGGTGTTGTTGTTTGAGGAAGACCAGAAGAGGGTCGCGTGAATAGAGTTGGTTGGAAAGTTATGAGACCGGTGGAGTTACTATCATAGGGGATTGGAGTAGTAGGGTGATGGTCGAGAGGTGTAAACCTTCAACCAGTCAACGACCAAACCTCTTTTTGGATGACACGAATTGGCAAGGGATTCTTACACATCATGGCCGGATACAATAGACCTCTTTTATTTATTCATTCACTAGTACACGTAGGTTTGCACATGATCAATGGATTCTTCTGGCCTGGGTAAATGGGCTGATATCGTCTAAAGAAAGTGGTTCACCATCAGCGGCCATGTTTTCGGCAGAGACTGCAGAATCATAATCACTTAAGTCTACCTCTACCACAGAGGCCGGCCACTTGATCCAAGAGTGCATACTAGGGCCGATAACGAGAGCGGCTGTAGAGACAATAGAAGCCCCAAACCCGTTGGCCCACCATTTATCGCCAATTCGGGATGGCAGGATCGCATAATGTGCTAGGATAATCCAAGCTTCTGGCTGTTTCTGTTCAATGAGCTGGATGAAACCTGCGGGTATTTTTGTCATCCAGGTAAAGACTGAAGTCCAATCCAACAGCCGGTTACCACCTTGAACATCCTCCGAGCCATCGCCTACAGTGAGCAGTGACACCAGAGCGAAAGTGTCCCTCAACTCAGACAGTGCCTGGCGAAGGGTGTCAATCGAGTAATCGTAGCCGCGGCCGGGTCTCATCCATATATTTTCGAGATCGTGAAGCTGTCGATCTTCTTCGATGGCTTCCGGTGAATTTGGAATTGGGCGTGGCCACCATTCTCGATCCAGAAGGGGTTGAAGCGGGCCTTTGACCATGACATGCCAACACGGTACTAAGATTACAAGGACGCCTCGGAAACAGATCAAGACGTTCGCTATTTCTTTCGCCAGCTGTTGGACAGTATTACTGTGCTGTGTTGCACCCATTGAATTGTTACGTGCAGATTGCAACAGAGCATGACACGTTTCGACTCTGGTTGCCAAGACGAAGGCTGTAGTAGCGGTGGAAAACGTGAAGAGGGCTGCGGCATTGTCTGTGGTAACGTTGGCCACGCACGCGCGGTACGACACCAAACCCGCATTCATTTGCGCGGCAGCGATATCCTGCAAAACCTTCCGTTCCGCCTCAGAGGTTACAGAGCGAGATTGATGGAGCGCCGAGAGCGCGACGATGCCTTGTGAGACGAATTCATGGTTCGCACTTAGCTTTGGGATGAGAGCACACCAAGTCGACTGGGCAGTGGCATTATGCGTAATTGTTCCGCTTGTATGAGCGGCATGATGCTTTATTAGTTGCGAAAATCGATTTTGTAGAGCCTGTGGAAGCGCCTCGAGGATGTCATCCAAGAATGATGGATCTGGCAATGACGGCGGAGGCGCGCTTGCTTTGACCGTAGCCAGAGTTAACCTAGGTGCTGGATTCAAAAACTTGAAGCCACACTCTCGGCCAAGCCGTGTACAATTCAGACATTCGGGACGGGTGAAGTCACACTGTTTGTAGCTGTTAGTTGCACCATCGGATGAATGCAAAAGAGCGGATAGCAGGTAAGCGTGGATTCCGGGCGTACGAACCTTTACACGACGCTTTTTGCATGTGCTACAGCCCAACGTCGACTTTTTGTGGGCTCTACGTACTGGCATTCAGTTCTCTTCTAACTATTGTGTATTCTTAATGGTGTGGAAACGAAGGTGTATGACGTACATGGACGATATACATATATGAAGGTTTGGGTGGCTCAGGGGTCAGCAATACCTTGGTATGTCCCGGCTCCCGAGGCGTGAGGCATTTCCAGCTAAGCCTTACGAGGCTAGCTCTAACCTTGTATTCACGGTACGACAAGGCGTGGCGCTGTAAGCTTTAAATACTTCACGATGTTTGTTAACATCAAGATATTGACTTCAGGCTTTTCGACAAGCCATCTCGGATACTGTACAGAGGCGCTTCATGTGAAGGTATCGTGACGCTAGATGTCGACTTTCCCGTTCAGTTCTAGTCTTCTCACTCTTCGCCAACAGCTAGGGCACCAACCCCCGCAATTCACCCTGGACGACATGTCTTGTGCCTGGAAAACTTTCCTGCAGAGGTTCACGGGAGCGTGCATGGGTGCATTTCCCGACTTTTGCCCAGCTCGGATGCATCTCCAAGCTCTATGCCACAATCCATTCATTTCGAGTTGCCATGTTCAGCGGGAGGGCTGCTGACTGCTGCCACCGCCTAAGCGCCAAATGACGTTGTGAATCCAACTTCACTGCTCTGCATGTACTCCATTCTCCAGGGCTATCACATCGGGTGATCAAACAGGGAAGTCAATTGATCAACAGCGGGGTAAACGCCATGCATCGTTGACCAGGGGGTCCGCACGTGCACTGCGTTTGCTCTCCTCCAGATCTTTCACCTTGGTACTTTACGAGTACAAAAGCCGCCCGAATCGCTCGATTTGTGAAATCATTCCTTTTCTCTACAAGCAGCTGCCCTCTCGGACACCTATCGTACGATTCAAACTTTGCCCTTCGAAAACGAAAATGCGTGGCTCTAGGCTACTTGCGGCCGTGATAGCACCCGTGCTGGTGTCTGCAGCGGTGCCTGCGGATTGCCCCGATTATGTCCAATACTCTAAGCAATCGCACGATCCTCTCAGCTCTGGAAAATACAAGCTCGCATACCAGCGACCCGAGGAGAGATGTCGAAGTTTCAATTCATCGGATGTGGAGGACACAGTCAAGCGCATGGAGGGCGTCATCACGGACCCTGATCTTTACCGGCTATTCCAGAACTCGTATCCAAACACTTTGGACACAGCCATAAAGTGGAGGGGTGTGGCTGCTGATAATTCGGAAGAAGAACTCACTTTTATCATTACGGGAGACATCGACGCCATGTGGTTGCGTGACTCGTCGAACCAGATGCAAAGCTACCTCCCGGTCTTGAAGGCCAGCAGCGACAGGAATTCGATTGCGAGTTTGTATAGGGGAGTCATCAATCTGCAAGCTCGGTATCTGCTCACGTCTCCATACTGCAACTCCTTCCAACCTCCGGTAGAGAGTACGCTCCCACCTGCGAAAAACGACGCAGCGGATCGGGATGTTATCTTCCCAGGATATGATACGTCCAAGGTCTTCGAGTGCAAGTACGAGTTGGATTCGCTTGCAGCGTTTTTGGAAGTATCCGAAAATTACTACAAGGCCACCGAGGATCTATCATTCTTCAGCAAGTTCAAATGGACTCAAGCCATCGAAGCAATCCTCAAGGTTGCCGAAGATCAGATGACGCCGACATATGGATCTGACGGTGCTGTCCTAGCGCAACCTTACACATTCGTCCGCTACACCACTCGAGCTACAGAGACTCTCGCCAACGATGGCATCGGAAACCCCGTAGCAAATGGTACCGGTCTAATCCGAAGTGCCTTCCGTCCCAGCGACGACTCAACCATCTATCAACTATTCATCCCCGCCAACATGATGTTCAGCGCCTATCTTTCCTCTACCGCCGACATCATGGCGCGACTAAACACCAGCAACTCAGGGACTCTCGCAGACAGAATGAAATCCCTCTCCAAGAGCATCTCCGATGCCATTGAGACGCACGGTACGGTCAACCACCCGGACTATGGCAAAATATACGCCTTCGAAGTCGACGGATTTGGCGGGCAAACCATTATGGACGACGCAAATATCCCCTCCCTCCTCTCCGCCCCCTTCAACACCTACCAGGTCAACCCCGAGACTTACAAAAACACGCGCGCTCTCGTCCTCAGCGCCACAAATCCCTACTTCATGCGCGGCCCCGTCATCAACGCCGTCGGCGGGCCGCATCAGGGACCGGGTAAGGCATGGCCCATGGCGTCCGTTGTGCGCATTCTTACTAGCAGCGACGACAACGAGATCATCAACGAGCTGCGCGAGATTGTGTCCAGCACAGCAGGCTTAGGGCTGATTCACGAGTCAATCAATAGCTTCAATGCCACCGACTACACGCGCCCGTGGTTCTCATGGGCAAATGGTCTGTTTGGGCAGATGATTTTGGACTTGGAGAAGAGGAAGCCGGAGTTGCTTGCTACGAGCTTCCAAAACTAGCGCTTTACTACATTGCGCACTTGTGCGCTTATGTGGGAGGTTTCCTTGTACTCTACTTTTCGACTTGATTAAACCGGGGAGTTTGTGTGTGAAAAGGGCTGGAAATTCCAGATGCCGCTTTTCTCTCAATGCTGCCAGCAATGTTCATAGTTGATGAAACTATATCAGTACGCTTTTACACGAATAAGTTTTTGTCCATGTTTTTCTTCTGCACTAATTCTCCGTGTTGGGCGACGAAGAAAACCCTCAAGTGCTGCTCTACATATGTTGTTGCACGACTGACTGTATCAACTTCCACTCACCCACAAACTAAAACCCTTCTAATCAGAACAAAACCCATTTACCCACGCGTCCGTTTGTCACACCGTATACGATATCAAACTCGGATAAATTCGCGTACACAAGTAAGGGCACGTGTATAGATTGTGCCACGCTCCAGGCTTCCCACGTGACACAGCTACCAACCCAACGCGAACACACGAGGAAGGAAGGAGCCAGTCTTCTGCAACTACCGTACGGCAGGCTTCAACCCACTTCTCAAGTGACCGACATTCACTGGCTACCCACTTGCCACCTCCTAACCATGACGTTTTCGCGGTAGTCTTCATGGAATACATCTTCCAAAATCTTTATTGCCTTGTACCACCTTCCTGAGTATCATTTTTTGGTTTTTAGCCGTCTTTTCTTCAGGACAATGCTTTGAGATTTACAGTACTCCTCAGCCCTATCTCACCATATGTACACGTGGTGATGGTAGTTGCTGCTTACGCACGCCCAGCAAATATCGCTAGGGCATATGGTGATCGCGAATTCTGTAAAGGATTTTCTTAGCTGCTGCGTAGCCACCATTGTCAGCGCCAATCTTGAGACCCAATTCCCGCCAGTTCGCACAACGAACTTGCCCCCTGGGATGTCAAGTATTTCTTCCCAACTATCCACAGCGACGATATCATGATCCGGCTTGCAGTCTTTCGAATGTTGACACCCACGCTGCGGTTCGAGGTCACGGAACACCCCAGTCTCGTCAAATTGGACACTCGAATATGTACCGAATATAAGACGAGGTATTGGGTCAATGTCTGCGACCCATTGTCCTTTGTCTCTTACGGATATGACAGACTCGACGAATGAAACTTGATTATCGTGTGAGCCGCGTGACCCATCATACATCTGCACGTAGTAATCGGTGAATGAAAGGTGAACCGAAGTGGCTTCGAAAGAGCGCGCCGGCTTGCCATCAAACGAACGATATGAGTCCACTATCCAGCTGCCACGGTCCAGCTCCCTTATCATCGGCTCTTGTGGAGGCAACAGGAACGTTATGCCTGGTCTGCCGATATTCCCCAGGACTCTTCGCATACTAAGTTTTTGTCCTTTAGATTTGTATGGATCTTGGACCATCTTTGTCCCCTTAGTAGAGACCTTATAATTGAGAGGACTGTATACTCACTGACGAGAAGACATATAGGGAATTTGTGTATGACAATGCGATTACATTCTTCAGTTTACCGGGGTCGACGTCATGGATCCCAGTCTCGAAATAGGCTATTAAAGATAATATACCCTCTGCTATGGGTGTCCCGGGGCTAACGAAGTTGTCCTGAATATTGTTTATGATATATCGAGCCCACTGCGATTCCACCAGCGGTCGATTTAGTATGCCAACATCAATGGTAACGTCTGGCAGGTCGTCATAAACTAATGCAGCCGACGCAAGAAGTGCTAAAGTTTTCCGCAAGCTATCACCATTTGTGCGCACATGCTTATTACATGTCAAGCACTCCAGGAGAGCGGAAGGGTCAAACAGTTTCCGCTCCATGCACCACTGGAAGTCTCTGAGAGTTACGGCCTGATCATAAAACGACTGGGTTCCTGGATTCGGCCTTGCGTACAAAGAGGCATTTGAAGTGTCGCCCAATACGTACTTATATGGAGCATTGTCAGCCCCAAGATCATTCAAGACAGCTTGTACACAGTCGTCCCATGAATTAAATTTTTCTTCAGCATTCAATGTGACATTCTCTCCTTGTGGTAGCTGCGCGTTTCGAAGAGATTGCGGGAGCCATCGACTGTGGAGATCCTTTTCAGCGGCTGAATTTCCGATGTTCTTGAAAGGAAGCGCTGTCGCGAATGAAAATCCCTTTGATTCTGCGGGAAATTGTGAAGATTCGCTCTGGCGGTTGCACTTTTTCTTCCCCAGGGAGTCATTCTTCTTTCGACGTTTCGATGCTCGTATGTTTTCCGGCACTGTATCAAGGCAATCTGTCATACTCTTGAAAATATCATGCTTGTATCTGATGAGGAAACAATTCTGATGAGTGGTGGTCGAAAGCTGAGTCGCCTTATGGCGTAGAAATAGTATACGCGCCTCGCAATTTTTTAACGACTTGATAAAAAACGTCGAATCAAGAAATCCAAAGACGCTTGGGATATTTGATAGTTTTTCGGTGAAGTGTTCTCCAAAGAAGAACGAGTGGGCTCTCCTACGGCCCAACTGTATCAATTTTCGATTCAAATTCTCGTTGCCAGCCGAGCGATGTAGAAAAGTGGAGGCTCCCTCTCTAAGCATCTGAAATAGTCTGATGTCTGCCTTTTCTCCTTGGAGGGTGGTCTTAAAGTAATCCTCGACGCACTCCGCCATGGAAGTGATAGCTTTTGCAGCTAGCTCCTGCTGCGTCTCGTCGAAACTCCACTCTTCGAGTAGAGCGGCGAAGGCAACAAGAGAAAGTTCAGAAGAGGATATTCTCCAGCTAGAATTCATGGTTCGCTCAGTATGTATGGGTTTCCCATAGTACCTCAGGTGAGCGAGAGACAAAGACCAATACACGCCATTCTCGTTACCAGCAGTGTGGGGGCTCCCTGAAAGACCTAAGGACAACACCCCACCTCTAGGAATGAGTGAGTCGTTCATCTTGACGGAGGCAATTTTTCGACCGAAAACGCTCATGTCTGGGTAAAGATGCCATGCGGATAATCCTAAGAAGGTCGCGCCATTTCGAATTTCTTGAGGCACACCCGAAACAAGCTTTTCCATTGTCTCTAACGCGATCGACCACGCTGAGATGACGCTAGAGTGGACTTTAGCATCTCCATTGATAGGCATGTCGATGTTCTTGAGTATAAGCTCGAGTTGCTTTTGTTGACGGCAATGAACCGCATCAGCTGTAAGCAGCCATGCCCTTGCGCTCGCATCCCAGGCCGCGAGCTGAGGACGATCAATCTGCTGTGCTGCTGCAGCAGCCAGAGAGAATGTAACTCCCTCTTCTTCCACTTTGCGTGCAATATCTTTCCTGCGTTCCGCTATCAGTTCTGCCCATATCGCTATCGCTTCCGGGGCGGTCCACAGACGCGCGAGCATGCAGGCGAGTAGATGAACGTGTAGCGCACACTTCGAAGACGTCGCGGCTGCCCAGATAGATGTTCCATCAATCCCAGTATACTCAGCAAAGAACGTATCAGCATATCGCTCAGAACTACTCTTCGAATCCTTTGCAATTTCAGAAGCCCGGGTGCCGTATACCTCCAGCAACTTGGGAGTTGCGGGACAAACCCCTTCGAACAACGCTCCAAGTTGTCTCGCAGTAATATGACTCGAGCCATGCTCTGCGTTGTCCTTACGTTTTGCGGAAAGGACTTTTCCAAGCCCTTGATACTCTTTCGGCGCTTCGTACTTGACCAAGGTGAAATTAAAGTTGAGGTTTGCTGCAGCTATAGTGACCTCGTTTGTAGCTGCCGCGAGGGCGGCTTGAAGCCTACTCACGGCCATAGCAGGGGTCGCTGGCTGTGAATCCGACTGCGAAGGTCGGGCACGGTGCGAAAGGATAAAGTTTTGAGTGGACGGAAGGTCAACACCAAAGTGTTGTGTCGACGGCTGGCTTCTGACTTATCTTGCATGGTGGCTATGTGGCTGAGCTTGTAGATGGCAGCCTGGCAGCTCGCGACGTGGCGAGCTTTATACGAGCTGCACTCATGCTGCAGCTGTTGTCGAATCATGGGTTGTTATTTGTTATCCACTGAAGCCGACCAGGCTGAGCCACTACGCGCGAATCTGCCTCGCCTTACATTGTAGATTTTTCCCTCTTTGCAAACGATTGATCGAAATCATTCACGCTATCTGCATATCCTGAGCCCATCTGGGCCCCGGTAGAGGAGGTCAAAAAGGAACATGTCCTTTCCAAGCGCCTCTGGATCGCTGTAGAGCGTTTTCAGCAAAGTACTATTTTGATTTAGAAATTCGTGTTGACTTTGTACACGTGGTTGACGAAAACGATATATTAAAAACAGTTTTTAAAAGGTACAACCACTCGTGTCAAATTCATTGCACGAACAGAAGAAAAAAAGACGTTTTCTTTTCCCCATCCCGATACTGCGGGATTTGAAAAAAGAATCATACGTGTAACACACATCTCAATTCCAAATTAAAATCAACATCTATGTCCTCGTATGTACCCCTGTGAGGACAAACCACCATTCACCATGTAACTTTTCTCTTCTCTCTATACCCAATCTTTGGCAAAGCGAAGCCTCCATTGTATGCAGTATACGCAGTCATCTTTATATTCTACCTCTATTCATACCGCGAGTAATCCAACGACTATACGACGATACTACATAGGTAATACCTATCCAAGTACACATATCTTGCTTTAAAAAATACTACATTTAATTTTTTTAACTAGGCTTATGTAGGCAGCCTAGGTAATACTCGTACTATTCAAAGTGTCTGATACTTATAGAGAATACGGCGTATGATATGTATACGTTGATTGATACTATGTAGTATCATAAAGGGGGAGGAAAGGATATATGAGAAACTGCATACATTACGGGTTTTGGCTGGGTTTAGGATATGGTGTTAACCGCACCTTTTACTTCAAAATACTATTAAATAACCTCTTAACATACTTTTTATATGCCGTTACATAGTGTGTTAGAATAAAGAAAGCTATTAACGTCCTGTTCCGTGCTCAGCCAACCCATAATGTATGTACTTGGGAGGTGGGTATACCCCAAACTCTGTAATCGGTCTACGGATGATATCCAAATGAAATTTTCTCCTGCCCGACATTACATTTTCAA
Organism: Periconia sp. R9002; assembly: GCA_023627715.1. NCBI lineage: Eukaryota > Fungi > Ascomycota > Dothideomycetes > Pleosporales > Periconiaceae > Periconia > Periconia sp. R9002. The sequence continues at coordinate 127,807 of JAMAHW010000053.1, read as the reverse complement.
AGATGGAATCATGCCCGTTTTTAGAAAGACTCTGGCTATGTTTTTAACTACATTTGTACATTATGCTTGGTTTTGAAGGCGGTATTGGAAGGGTACTGGGTTTGCTTAGATCATATATGTATATGGAGCTTGATTAAATTAAAGGTGGAGGGAGCGGGAGACCGTCTCTTTCTCTTTCTCTCTCGCTCTCGCTCTCGTGTGGCTATATATACAAAATCGCACGAAAAAAGAATAGGCTTCGGGTATCTGTTTTTGGGGGTGTCGTGGATTATGGTACGTTCATCATTTGTAAACTTTCCAGCGTTCTTGCATAGATGTCGCCCCGCCAACACGCAATGTCAACGGTTGACTGACAATTGCCTACATAGATCTATGTTCTCAAACGAATATCTTTGTGTTATCGATGTAACTCCACATTTGTCGTACTACTGCCACACCAATTGACCCACTGTTGTTTTTGAGTTATTTGTCATGAGCACCACTCGGCTGTAACCGTCCCGACCCCATAATCGTAAGTTGTGGTATATCGACGTGAGTGAGTAAACAAGCATGGTAAAGTTAAACTTCCAAAGTCACAGGTGGTCATGAAGCTTGGGAGGGAAATCGGGCGGTTACGCTTGTGCTTGTCATTGTTGGTGGGAGTCTATTGTTCAACATTGGACAGAAAGAAAGTTTGAGCGCTCCGCATGACATGCATGTGTGGCATCTAGTGCGCTCTCTCGTGTTATGGAACTTGTGTGATGTGGGGAAGATGGGAAGAGTGAGACCATACGGGATGAGCCGTGCATGCTCAGAAGGATAAATACGAAGTTGTTTGTTTTTTTGCCTGCTTGATGGTTTGGCAATTGACACGATAGCTCAAACAGGTACAATGTCAAAAACAGGTGATTTACCACCAATCATGATTCATACACGCTGCGGTAGCGGGAAAGGCAGCGAACGGGACGGCTATGACAGCTCGTGTCGATCGCCACATCACCAGGGTGCCACGACGCCACATGACTATTGTGGATTGGTACTGCTAAGGCATGAAGTTGACGTGGGACGACGAGTGTGCGGGAGGTGGGGAGATCCATTGAAAAACGGAGCCCTTGTGACTGTGCACGTTTTGGGATTGTGAAGAGGCCCGGTGGTTGAATAACATAAGCCATCTGGTCAAGAGGCCGTGCGAAGCTGTTCAGCTTCTTGACGGGGTCGAGGTTTGTGGAGGGGCGTGGTGCATTAGAAATGTTGACCATTGGGTGGTCTTTGTCGGTGTACCACGGTACATGGGAATCGGGAGAAGCCTAAGGCATGATGAAGCCAAGACATTCTGCGGCGGAAATGGCTCCGGCGAACCGATGGCATAATAAGCAAGTATGGTGTGGCATGTGGGGTACAGTTGGCTCGATGAGGCAGCTGAAGGAAAGAAGAAAAGAAAGAATGATGGAGGGGACTGGCAAAGAGGAGGGAGGGAAGAAGAGAGTACAGAGAATTGTATCACTGCTCGCGTTGATTGATGGTGGATGGAATGGAAGGATGGCTTATCTAATCGGCTAGCGAGCTCTGCTGCCAGCCTGCATCATCCGAATCCGAAGGTAAAGTCAACTTCATCAATTCCCAACAATCCTTCTCATCCATTCGTTTCCGATGCTGCGCCGCCATAAGCGGCGCCTCACGACACACTACAAAATCATGAGGCATTAACTAAGGCATCTGTTTGAGCATGGGGGATTTCGGAGTGGGTTACGGTTTCAGGTAGCGCATCGACGCGGCGGCTAGGAAATTATACGCAGTAAGTGAATCCCTCGCGGCTCACAAGGTCAGATTTCTCATGTCTTCTTTGCAGAAGAGAAAAGATGGCGGAGGACGTGTGTGTATGTGACGTTGAGCAGAGTGTAACTGTAGCAACACGCAGACTTCACCCGGAACTTGTTCAAGAGAGACAGTGGTTGCTGGTTGCACGGCCAAGCCAGCGCTCGCAGCTCGCTAGTGCATCTTGCAAGCTTTCAAGGGATGGCCCGCTTGCGGCCTGAACATCAGCCAGCCGCACATGGGGAGATTTTGACCGTCTGCAATTGGCCGCGGAACACAGGGACTGGGTCGATCTCATAAGGGGGACGAACACATCATGCTTCCGGCAACCCGGGACAGCTTCTCGAGACCTCGCCCTCCACGCCCAAGTCTCCAAGGCGGGGCAGATGCTGTGATGCTCCCTTGGTACCACTGTTCGGCGGCTGAACGAAAACATCAAAGATGCTGTGCTAGTTATAGCATGGCAATATCACTTGGCCCCTTCTTCAGCTCAATGGCACCGGCGCGCCTTCGGCTGACACGGCGATGGAAGTCGGCAGGGAAATGAAGTGGGCAAATATGGCCCCTCATCGGCCGACGTTTGCGGCCAACGAAAGATCAGTGTGCCTTTTTATTTGAGGCTCCTTGGTCGCTGGCGCGTTTGAGGCTTCTTCGCATTGCCAATCGTCGTCCATCGATGACGACTTTCTTATTCTGTTCCAAGAAAAGATTTCTCCAATTACGATTGCAGTTATTGATCAGTGACCTAAGGAAGGCGCCTCTCTAGCGATTCGTGGTCAACCACTTAGCAGCAGCACTTGCACCAGGTGCGCCTGCCATACGTCAAGCCTGACAGGTCCACCCCAAACCGTATTGCTTTGCTCTAACCCTCCCTTCTTCTTCTACTTCTCTTCCACAATACTGTACACTTCAACACTCGATATTTGCTGCCTTTTTTTGGACCGACCTGCTATAGTGTTTCGTATAAGACGAGTACCGATTATTCGGCGTTCCGCATGAAACGCTTGGACTCGATCCGCCCTCTCATACAGTGCAGACCCCAGCGCCAACTGGGCCACTCTCAAACATCGTCTATCGGCTACCTTGAAGCATCAGATTGAGGTTTGCAGCTCCAGAGAAGCAACAGCTGGCCCGAATTGTTGTCTGCATTTTCCTCACTGCCCCCCGCGGCCGGACCATACCCTGGGCCATCAAACTTGACCCTGTTGTTTCAACCCTCCAGCCAACCGTCTGTTGTCTGCCTCTTCTGCTTGCATAGCCGCCGGCACCTTCTACCAGGTTGGACTGCCGCCTTATCCAAAACAAAATGCGTATACTAAAACGAATAAGGACAGGCACCCCGTTATGACACTGTATCTTTGACAGCGATTGTTGAATTTCATGCATTACCACTGGCTCTTCCAGGGTAAACGTACCTTCTTCGCTTAAAGCAGACATCTTCCTCGCGTTTATGAGACTGGGCGGACCCAGCTTAACGGCCATGGCTCCAGATACCCTCGTCACCTTCCTCTTGTATGCCAAATCCTCCGAGCTTGCTTCATAAACGTCTCCTAACCCCGCCTACTCTAGTGAATGTCCTGTTCGTGCCCACACTATCGAACTGCTCGGTTCTTGGGACAACTTCACAAAACCATATCAGCTACAGCGTGATAGAAGACGCGGCCACGGTATCTGGTCGGGTTGCTATACCTTTCAAAACATCATTTGTGACGGAGATCTTGACAACGTCGGAGGGAAACGCAACGGCGGTCTCAAAATGGGTGGCACATATTGGTACTATGTAAGTCGCGACGCCTGTGCTACTTGGCAAATTATTCGTACTTGACCACTGACCTGCTTTATAGTACAAAGTGGATGATGAAGAAGCACACAACCCCTCAGAGCCAACCACTACCACATGCCCATTGCTCCCTGGTCAAAAGCTAAATGTCCTGGAAGTGCCCATGGAAACCCGAAGTAGAAGTAGCTCGGAGCTATCTGGAACCTTCACACGCAATCCACAAGACAAATTCCTCACGCCAGTTCCGCCTAAATCTTTACCTTCTCCAAGATTAGGGGATCTCTGCCAGGAACCATACACAGTTCCAATGCAACCCACTAGTGCACCACGTTCAGCTACACTACCACTGACAAGTCAACCATCCCCAGGTGGCTTTAGACGGCATGCGCGGAGTGCATCAACCTCCCCGCAGATGTCCTCGCCGGCTGTGTTTTGCGATTTCAAAGGCCTCAAGGACAAGTTTGCGCAAAAACGAACCGCGCACTATCGATCAAACAGTGCTCGGGATCTGGAGATTGGGGCACCCACTCTCATCAGTACGACTGCAGAAGAGATGAACCTGATTCCTTTAGCAGCGCTGCAGCCACTTCCTACATCTCCCCACAACATTCCATCCCAACCATCGTCTGCTCTGGCATCACCTATTGCTGCTCGTCTGCAGCAATTCTCGCCTCTAGGATCACATCCAGTTGACAGTACCGTGATCGCTACACCGACAAGAGGAGCACAACATGCTCCACGACCTCGCTCACGATCTCACACAGCGACAATGTCAACACAGCAAACCATTCCAAAGCCAGTTCTCATCAGGGTGCAATCAGTGGACACGCAAAAGCCACGACTATCTCCCAGAGAGCCATGGATGCCTTCGCCCAAGCCTCGCCAGGCTGAAAAGCATGTGACTCCAGCTGCATTTACGTTAGCGCCAGCGCCGGTGCTGCAAAGGCCCGCGGTCAGCCTCAACATTCCCTCTACTAATGTGCGCCCAACTTCAAGCCATGGAGGTGACCGAAGCCCCAGCCTGCGGAAGGCGCCACTAGATACGGATAAGAAGCTACCTCCTCTCCCTCGTTTCCTCGTTCCTGCTCCACTTTTTGCCTGCAACGAAGCGCCCAGCCCAAAGCCAACGCTAGAACCAGAACCGGAGCCTGAAACACAATCGGCGAGTGTGGGACCAGAAGAGCAAGCCCAAGAGAGTAGAGATTCTACCACCGACGCCACGGAATGGAACAGCCACTTCTCTGTTTGGAGCTCTGGTTCGCGTTCTTCTGCCACCTCACCGACAACAGACGACGATACTGTGAATTCGCCTACTCTGAGCTCTCTCACCAGCGATTTCAGCGATTTGGACTCCCCTAGTCGATTTTCAAAACGATTCTCCGGGGAAAGCTATACGATCAGCCCGGCCGCCACGTCTAGTGCTGTTTCGCATGTTCCGCAACAAGACGACGACCAGGATCTGGAATCGACTTCTTCCCCGCCTTCGAAACTGCCACAATTAGACTCAATCCGCCTATCGTCTTTCGGTCCGGGACTTTTCCTCGACATACAATACGAGGAGTCAGGGCCTCGCCGACAGGCTGCCTGTTTTGGTTATGGGGGCTTTCAAGGCTACAAGTTACCCGAGGACGAGAGCAACTCCAAGACAACTCTAACAGAGTCATCGCTGCAGTCCGGACCGCAAATACAGTATGGCCGTGAGAGCACCTCGAGCGACTTTGAAAATCTCGTGGATGAGTTTAGATTTCTCAAGAGTTCCGTGGTGTAAACAGTTTCCACCAGCTTCTTTTTCGCTTTCGCACATACGACCTGGGATGGTCCAGATTTACTTAAGTATTGACCTTACTGCGCTCGCTTTTACATGGCATGAAATTCTTGGGACATTTCCTCGACACTTTTTTTTCCCTTTCTGGTATCCGTTCGTATACTTGAACAGGACTTTGCATATCACCACTTAAACGGCGCGATTTTACCCAGCTTGCTTTCTTTATATCATCCGCCACGGGTGGCTCAACACTTAGCGATGGCGTCCTTTTTGCAACATACAGACTCTTTTTTCTTTCTCACTTTTGTCTTAGATTAGGGATACCACGTTACACAACATAGCCTGCCTTGTTTTCTTTCCTCTTTTGTCTTTTTTTTAAACTTAGTCCTCGATGGACCTTGGCGGCATTGGGCATTTCGCATATGGGTATTGCATAGATATCATATTATGAAGTATGATTGAGCTTCATCTGGATGGAAGCATTGTTTTTCTTTGTCGAGGGACGAAGTATCGAAGGATTTAAAGGAAGTAGTGGTTATGAAGTGAGCAAGCGAGTGAGAGGGTGTGCGTGCTTGTGTGTGTGTATATAGAGGGATATGGGGGATGCGGGGGGGTTGTAGATGGCACGTACGATGAATTACAAGAGAATCACAATAATATTGCTTGATCAGTAGCAAATGTGATTTTGCTCGCAGCGGGGTTATAATATTCGAATATGGATTCTTCCAAAAGAAAATAATGTTTATCATCATCGCAAAGTATGTATTGCACATTACGTGCGGTATCGACACAGATGAAGAAGGATCGATCACCGATTATGAGATTTTGTGGTATAGTGAGTGAATAAGAAGAGTCAAACGAGGAAGAAGAAGAAGAAGAAGAAGGGTAAACAAGCGGCTTTTTCTTGATTGTGTGTGGATCATCTAGCCTGCTCGGAACATGTTCTCAGTGTAAGTGTAAGTGTATGTAGTTTGTGTATGTACGTGTGTGGTAGGTAGGTAGAGATATGTATTTTATCCATCTAGTCCTGGGAATTTTGGGGGAACAAAATGAAAAGGTAATGGTGAATTAAGCATGAGAGAGAGTAGAGTAGAGTCGATTGTTTGCCCATGTGTGTGTGTGTGTGTGTGTGTGTGTTACACGTTATCTTCTTTTTTTTGTTCACCCTCTATACATTTTCTTATCTTCTTCCTTTTTTTTTGGGAGGAGGGGAGAGGGGGGGTTTTGTGAATTGAATCGCTTCTAGTGACTGGGCAGGTATTCATTTTACGCACGCACGCCATGACGCCGAAAGAAAAAGTTTTCATACATACGTACATACATAACAACACACACATCCATCTATCTCCATCTGCCCATCTGTCTTTCTGCATGTCTACTCTACGACGCGGTGGTGAAGTTTTAATACCTTCTTACATGACTGGCCAACTTCTACCCCTCCAACCTCACATCTACAATTCATCCCTAATCTTCTCCCCTTTCTCCTGCTTATCCCCCTTGGCCTTCTCCGTAGCCTTCCGAATAGCCTCCATAATCTCCTCCTCCGTCGCATCCTCGCCAAGCTCGAGCTGTGTGAGCAACCTTCCATCCTTATCGCGGACTTCCTTTGAATTCGCTCCGGCTTGGAGCTTGATGCCTTCTTTCTTCAGACCGGCCTTTTCGAGGGCGGCGTCGAGTTCCTCCTGCGAGGGACCACTGCTTTTACCGTCTTGCGGTTTCGTCGTCTTCTTCGCGTCTTTGTTCTTCTTCTTGTTGTTGCCACCGGCGGGTTTGGGCTTCGACTTGTTTGCTTTGGGGTAGTTGAAGTGCGCCATCTTCTTCATCATGACGTTCATGAGGACCTGGCTGAGGTGCTCGGCCTCGGCCTTGAGCTCCTTGATGGTAACCGCCGGGTCTTCGTATTCCTTGAGCTTGTCCTGCGCGGCCTTCTTTTCCTGGATCCACTTGGATGCCTTGTCGGCGGCCTCTTGGGCCACCTTGAGGTCTTCCTCCGTGTAGATGATGGCGACCTCGGTGGGTTCAGGTACCGCGGCGGACGAGGAAGATTTATCGTCGTCTAGCTCGTCGAGAGGGTCGGATGAGGGGGAAGGCGTCTCGGTGCTGGATGCCGAAGCTTTGCTGGCTGCTTCGGACGACTTGGAGAGCGCCACGTTTTGCTCATCGATCTGTTTCTTGACCATGTCGATGGCCGTCTTGAGGTCGTTGAGGTTGACTTCGAAGGACTTGAGAGCTTCTGGGCGCCCGGTGGCTTCCGACTTGCGCTTGAGGACCGGCTTGACGATGTCTTCGAGCTCCTTGAGCTTCGCCTTGAGAACCTGTTGAGTGGCCTCAGGGCCCTCGGAATAGATCCAGTCGGAAACAGAGCTGAGCAGTTTCTCAAGGTTCGAGCGGGCCTCAGCGGTGGATGCAGTGATGAAGGATTCATCCTCAAGATAGTCACGAGATTTGTAGGTGAAAGCTTCAAGGGAGTTGAGGATCTCTTCACGTTGGCGGCGAGCTTTGTCGGACTCATCAAAAGCGGTGAGACTATTGATGTTAGTACTGATCGAACAACGTTAGTGGTCCAAGACTTACCGATCCTGCATCCTCTTGAACTCCTTGCGCGGGTGCTTTTCGTAACCCTTGTTGGTCACCGTGAATGTAATCGCCGATTTGACCAACTTCTTCTTGGGACCAGCCGACGCGTCTTCAGAGGCCTCAGCCGCAGCCGAGCTCGACGAAGAAGACTTGGAAGGTTTCGAGGATTTGGAGGGTTTGGAGGAAGATGAAGATTCCGAAGCGCTCTCGCCTTCCTTCAAAGGTTCCTGGTCTTTCTTGTCGCCCATGCCGAAGAAATTCTTGACTCCATCAACGATACCGCCCTTGCTTTCATCGATAGTTTCACAAGTGACCCAAGCAGAAGTGACTTCAGGAGTACCAGTGATCGGGCTCAGTCTGACCTGAACATAGTTGTTGAAAGATTCACGGTCGCAGCCATCGCTGTCAATCATCTTGGTGATTGCCCTGGTGAGGTTTCCGCTCTGGAAGTGCAAGACATTTCGCTTGGTGATATCGCCCTTGGTGTCGGGAACGGCTTGGTAAAGAGTGAACTCAAACTCGCCCATCATTTGGAAGGGCAGATCCTTCGTAGCCCCAATCTTGGTGGTAGGCGTGAAGACCTTCTGGTCAATGTCCTTCATGTTGAACATGTACTTAATACCTTGGGTGTATCCTTGGATGTCGGTATCGCGGATTTCCTTAACGCGGAAAGAAGGGCTGAGACTGGCGGCCTTGAAAGCAACACCGAATACGGCAGCTTCATCAGAGTTTACGTTAGCCTTGATCTTAGACTTGCCCACGAGAGCCTCGAGACGCTGTTGGACGAACGGGGTACGAGAAGCACCGCCGTGAACAATGAGGGAATCAATGTCGTCGATGGTAAGACCTGCTGCCTCCAGGGCAGACTTGATAGGCCCATCTACTCTGGAAGCAAAATCGGCGGTGAGTTCTTCGAAAGTAGAACGGGAGATCTTGTAGATAAAGTCCTTCTCATCGAAGAAGCTCTCGAAGAAGGATTGGGTGGCCGTGTTCGCGCTGAGGACCTGGCGGACCTTCTCTGCCTCTTTCCAGAGCTTCGCGGCGGTCCGGGGGTGAGTCGCGACCATGTCAAATGTGATACCGGCGTGATGCACGAAGGCGTCCTCGGTGAATTCGGAGACCATATGGTTGACAATGACATTGTTCAACGCGTCGCCACCAAGAGTCCTATCCCAGCCAGTACCCAGGACCTGAACCTCCTGGATGGTCTTGTTCCTCTTCCCATAATCCTTCACCTGGCGACCTTGAAATTTGACAACCGTGGCAGATGCCGAACCGGCGCCCATGTCAAAAATCAGGTTAATCTCTGGCTTGCCTCCGTCGCTGACCACGGGGAATGTGCGGCCTGTCGCATAGTTGAGAGCGACAGCCAACCCATCACTAACAGTACCGAGAATCCTGAAACCAGCCAGTTGGGCGGCGACTTCAAGTGCGCGCCTCTCCTCGACAGTGTAGAAAGGTGGCACGGTGAAGACAACCTCATTGACATCGTAGCCCTTGCCCGCCATAATCTTTGCGTTCTCCTTGACATTTTTAAGCTCCATAGCGAGCAGTTCCTCGACAGAGAAAGGCTTCTCCTCCGCTGCGAAGACGCCGCTCCGCAGCGCAACCGTGTCCCGTCCTTCCAGCGGCTCCGTCTTCAGCGCGGGATATCTCCCATTGTATGTCCGTACCGCATCATCCTTAGTCGATATGCCCAGCAATTGTTTCAAATTGGGGTAGACGTCGCCGGGAAACCTCGCAGCCAAAGCTGAAGCATCGCTACCGTAGAAGCGCTCGGGGTACTCCCCCGCGGGGAGAGCCCCGCCCTTGATAGGCTTGAAAGCTACCGCCGAAGCTTCTTTGCGTTTTGAGTCTTTGGTGAGGACGATATCGAGGGGAACTCCAGGCTTGACAAGGGCGGCTTTGATGTACTCGGTACCGAGATCGACACCCAAGACGGCCGAGGCGGCGGATGCGGTGTGTGCGAAAAGGAAGGTGAGGCCGAGGAGAATGGCGGCGGGGGAGAGAGAGTGTCTCCGGCGTCCTGGGGGCGCCATTGCGTGTGGATGTGAAAGAAGGGAGTACAATACAGTCAAGTACAGCACAGTGGCGGTGTGGTTTTGGGACGTGTGAACAGCAGCAAGGGTGGAGGTGGGGGAGGGTTATGTATACAAAGAAGTGGATTCGCCAAAGCCAGAAAGGTGTGCGCAGCAGTCAAGGCAAAGGGGAAACGACGAGTAAAAAGGACAGAGGGTTAGCAGTTAAGGATACATCAGGGCAAAGTTGCAAGTGGAGATTGGCGAGGCAGCTGCTGCATGATGTAAAGAGTTATATGGTGGGAGCTACCCTGTCATGTCGGCGGGCCAAACTGACCAAGTGTTCAAAAAAGATGAGGCCACCTCACTACCATCGAACTGCTCGCCGCCCCCCGGCCTGCCCAGCACAGAGTAACCGCTATTCTACCAGAGGACATGTGGCAATGTGAAAGTGCATGTCGAATTTCCGAGCATTGTTAAATTGCTGCCTAAGTACAAGGTCTCTGTGTCCTTTGCTCTTATTCCGTGACGAGGATGATGTATATGTGTCGAATCCACAGGTAGCTTCCGCGATACGGGAGCTCTCGGCCAATCACAACACAGCTTCCCCGAGAACCCACCCATCTTAGACACCAAAGTTGCTAGCTACATACTTCTGCCATTGTGCGCCTTGCAGGCCACCGAACCCTTTGCTGCGATGCTACGTATATCCAAGTTCCTCATTTCCAGGAAGATTCTTCAGTATGCTTTGCTCTTGGGACCTTCGATTCTGTGCTGTTGGACAATGGACTTTGAATATCGATTCTGTTGATTGACATCTGCTTCATTCATTGCACATTTGCAGAGTTATAATCTCTCATATTCCGCGGTTAAACTCGACCAGACCGTCTCTACCGCCACGCTCGTGGAACTCAGGTTCGAGCGATTTCGCATTGACAGCCTGACGTTGCGGGAATGCAGCCAAAGCCAGCGGTAAAGCGAAGATGGAGGTGGTGAGAATCAGGCCTGGCAACACAATATGTCAGCCTTTGCTACCTACTCATTTCCCTAAAATGCGATGGAATGACTCACCTAAATTGAGAGGCAGCACCATTCGAGGCCTTTGCTTCAGCCACTCTGTCTTCTGGAGTCTGACCAGTATGAGCGGCGGGAGAACCATGATCGGTGTCGCATTGAGCACACGACTGAGTGCCGTCTCGCCCACAGCAAGAGTAGCTGCCTTCTTACTCTTGCCTAGCGGCTTGACTTCCATTTCACCAGTCTCCACCTTGAGCTTCTCCTCATCTGAGAGAACGGGGTAAACGTCGATGCCTTGCCGTATTTCCTCTCCACGCATGAGGAACACGTTAAGAGCGCCTGCGCTTGCGACGGCCGCGAAAGGAACCAGACGGCCTGCGATCATTTTGGCGTTCGGGGAGAGACTCTTGAGTCGGGGAACAAGTGCATTGAGACCCAGAGCAACACCGCATGATGCGCTTACAGCGAGGAAGTATGACTTGATAATCGTCTGTGTAGATAGGGGCGTGGATTTGTTGGCGTTGGAGAAGTTGATGGCCACATTGAGTGACTGGTTCGTAATCTGCCATCCAAGCGTTCCTGCAGTCTGTTCCAGTCTCAGCGTCTGTACCCTCAAATGATGTGTATATGTAGCTTCGCGCATCTTACCCCGAGGCCCGGCGTGAGCATGCCAGCCGTGACAACCAAGTTCGAAAGCACAAAGCTTGACATGCGGAATGGCAGAAAGACGGGCGTTCCCGTATCTACACACCACATCAGCACTAAGTCAAATTCCTCCCGCGACCTGACAATTCGGTGGGAACTTCTGGTATATCGTACCTGGGTGTATCGTCGAGTCGATGACCTTTTTCGCCTGCCACAGCTCCGGAGTCATGTCCCGTATCTTGCCCGTTTTATATGCGGTGACGAGTTGTTTTGCATTTTCGAGGCCGGCCGAGGATGTGAGGAGGGTTCTATAGGGCAGATGAATCCAATTGTCAGCCAATCTATTTCTTCTTCAAAAAATTTAAAAGTTACAATGTTCTCCCATAATTATAACACGTTTTGACAAACTACTTGCGAAAAGACACAGCCTCGAAAATCATAAAAGCCAATGGGTGTGGTACTCACCACACACCTAGCACGCACAACACACAAGCGACGACCCATAGCAAAAGTTGTCCAAACCACCATTGCGGTGTGCTGGTAATTTCTCACCTCGGATCCGAAATATTGGCAGCATGCTGCACGCGTCCCCAATACGTGCTCAAATCATACTGCGAGACGGGTAGGTCGCGAGTGCCGGGGAGGGACGACGTCATGGTTTTTCCCGCGTGGTGCGATGGGGGCGGACGAGCGACGGCAATTGCAGCCTTGGGGTTCTTGCGAACAAATCGTGGAGATTGCGAAGGGAGGGAGAGTCGTGTGGTTTGGCGCGGAAACGAAAGAAAGATGCACCGAGGAACGCCGATGCCGCGCGCCGAAACTAAGCGGGCGGTGTGAGGGATGCGAGCCTGAGCGAAACCGGACCATGCACACACGGCCTGCATACACGACGTGTAGTCATATTGTATCTTTACTCTTCAAAGGTTTGAATTGCCCGTTAAAAACGGATAGGTATGATGCTCTTGATGTCTTAAAAGTCTAGCCATAATTTGTACATGATATGCGGTCCCTTCATTACTATTTTCCCTAGCCTTTTTGTCCGCCATTAAGATCCGTACCCATGCGATTTCCAACACCCCATACGTAAAGAAACTCGGATTGCCCTATGCTGCAGTATGAATTAAAAATGAATACAAGGTGAAAACGATGCTATGCAAATCGAAGGTAAATTTTGTCCAAGGAAACGAAAATAAGCTCATAACTGAGTGGTAGTCATGGCTCATTTCTTTTTCTTCTTATTCTTGCCAGACAACTCGGGTGAGGCGAGGATGGAATCGAACGTTTTCATGGGATCGTGCACAGAGACAGGTCGTGAGCCCGGCGTGCCAGGCGGGGCGAATCCAGGCGGCAGGGGTAGTGCTTCAAGGCCAAGGTCTAAGGCGCTCTCGCGACGACGGTCGGATTGCTGCGAGCCAGGGCGGTTTTGAGCACTAGATGGGTCGAGGAAGCCCGGTGGAGGAGGTAGCGGGTCCGCGTTCATTTCTTGCATGGCCGCGTTTAGCATTATATCGTTCTTTGACCAGATTTCGGCCATTTTCCAGCAGTGAGACCGACGGAAGACGCCTTCTACGCCATTGTCGACAACATCTGCTGGCAAGCTCACCACCTGCTTGCCTCCGTCGACACCGAACCATTTGCGCGATCGAGAAGTATCTTCTCGGCTCCAAGGGACACCAGATCGCGGGATCTCGCAGAGGAAATACTCTACGCCCTCAGTAAAGCGTACGCCGGGCGCATCAACCACCAGCATGGGAAGCGATTGAATGACGGCGTACAGAAACAGCCAGTGGCCGCACCGTTGTTCCCACAACTGTTCCATCGTACTTCCTGAGGATTGTTTGCGCTCAAAGTTTTTGAAGGCGTCAATGAAGCGAGATCGCTTGTCCGCATCTGGGTTGTAAGACTGCTGGATGGCTTTTGCAATCTCTTCCTTCTTCAATTTCTTGGCCCGTGCCTTTTGGTCCTTCTTGTAGTCTCCGGATGGATAGTCTTTTCCCAAGCTTTTCAAAGATGGCTGCAGAGGGACATCGAATGGAATGGGCGGTTGCACTGGAGGTGTGCTGCGATCGTATTCGCTTAGCACTATACGCAGAGCGCGGTTCCCGATCGACTCGAAGTCGGTGCGCGTGTCTTCGTCCATGAAGCCGTCCTGGGTGCGGTTGGTCAGGTTCGTTCTGTCCACCAGCAGGTCATAGAGATCAGCTAGGTCGCGATACACATCTTTCAGGACTAGTCGATTGAGTCCATCCGTAGTGAGATCGTTCTTTTTCGATCGCGCTCTAGGAGGCCAGCTTCCGTATTTCGACTTGTAGAAATCCAACAGGAACGATCGAGCGCTCATGAACGCGCTCTTCCAATTCTTGAAGCGGATCTTTTTGCCTTCATCCGCCATTGCGCTGTTCATCAGACCTGCAAAAATGGCTGGGAAGTCGAAATCTTTGAGCTTATTTTTGACGTTTTGTTCCCTGTTCTCCAGATCCAAGGCGGCGCGAGCCAGGCGGGTGGCCGTCATAGGGCTGATGAGTGCGAACTTTGGATGACGAAGCTCTTTGATGTCTTCGTACTTGCCTACGGCATGAACGAAGCCTTCTGTGTACAACGACATGGAGCGCATTCTTTCTCCGAGCACGATTGCCTCGATGGTCGCTTGGCGGCTTTGTCGAATATCAGCCAGAGCAAGCTCGTCCACGTAGCTTTCGAAGCTAGCTGCTGCAACTTCGCCAAACGTTGAAGAATCGACATTAGAGAAGTTGTATTTCGAAAGAATATCGGATATTCTGAGGAAGATGTCGAAAAAGTCGGATTGTCTTGGCGTAGCAACTAAGGATTGGCCGACGAGGAAGGCTATGAAATTTCGGTAGGTGACGAGGACATCGATATCTTCAATAGATGGCAGCGGCTGTGCGGCCTCCTGGTCGATGCTCAAACTGATGGGTAGATACAAATGTTTTTCGCTAAAATCGTCCTCTACTGCATCGCTTAATGCTCGAGAGCCTTTGGAGCCATCTGAGCTACCGGCACCACTTTGGTCAGGAGAATTCGTCCGTGATGGGAGGAAGTTGGTGGCATCGGAGCTCCGAACCGAGCGATCGGGCAAGTCGTCAGCGGGGAGAGTCGGTCCACTGTATAAACCGCCATGGATTAAGCGGGTCATGGCGCGTGAAGCTGCATACACGGAAGAGTCGATGCGGAACGACGCGCCCTTGGTTGATGCTCGTGGATGCAGGTAGACAAGTGTATCTCCTCCCTCATCCCATAATTCAGGTACCTTTTAAGGTGGGTTAGCTAACGTCAAACCTGTGACCAGAAATTCACTTACAGGTTCACCCTTCAATAACGGTGAGAGATCATAAGGAACTTTGCCTTTGTGGCCAGTTACCCATGCTTGGGGGAGGTTTCGGTCTCGTGAGCTGGCATCACTGTCCTTGCGAAGTCCAAAGAACCGTGTTGTTCTCCTTGATTTTTTCAGAGTGGCGTCTTCCGGTGAGAGCATGCTGACACTAGGGGTCCCATGTGATGTTCCTGGGCGAGATTTGCTCAGACGACCGGGTGATGAACTTCGCGAACGAGGGCTATTGAGGGCTGAGAGCGATGGAGGAGGTTCTAACACGGATTCTGGCACAGGGGAAGCAGAAGGAATGGGCTGCACAGGCGGAGCAACCTGGGACGTGGGCGTGGTAATGGCATGTGGTTGGGGAATACTAGGTACGGGAGGTGGATTGGAATCGATGGGCAAGTGAGTGGTCGAGGAAGACACTCGGTTTTTCAGCTTGGTTAACCGGCCTGAGCCGGAGGACGATGCGTTAGATTCTGTATCGTTTGATTCGCCAGAATTAGAGTTGCCCAAGAATAGCGAGGAAAGCCGGTTCGTGGATTTCCTGACGCTCAACATGGTGATGTGCGAGCGAAAGCTTTACGATTGAGGTAAGAATGAGGATGGTATGTAAGTTCGGACTAGTGAAGTTGGTGTGCCAAAGATGAATGGTTGAGGTCGTCAGGCAAACGGGTCGTCAGACGACTGGTTGGTGGTCGTTTGCTGCCAGTGGAGAGGAGGAGGGAATTAAGGCAAGTATGCAAACAACAAACGAGCGGCAATGGATCAAGGTGAGCGGGCCATCGCCAGGGGAAAAAGCATACGAATGGCCAAAAAAGCAACAAAAGTCGAAGCGGTGGGAGAGGACTAGAATATGTAGGGTAGGGGCGGCGTGCTTTTTTGCAGTGTTAGAGAGCGGACAAGGTTTTGGTCAGAGACCAGCAGCGAAGACCGTGCGTGACATGACGGGCGACACGTGCTGCCACGCACTGGTGCTTGCTCGCTGGGGGCGACCGGGATGCTGGAGGCGGAGGTCATGGAAAAGGTTTGCGTTGCGTGTTGCCATTACGCTTCGCTGTGGAAAAAAATAGAAACAGGAAAATCTGTCACGACCGACGGCCCTGCGCCATGCCAGGCCCACCATGCGGCCCCCTCCATGGCATGGAAAATGGAACCGGGCCCTCAGTGCCTGTCCATGTCAACAGTCAGATACTCTCAGGGTCCCTCTAGACTCTAGCTGGATTGCCGTTGGACGCAAAAGCTGACCACGGCATTTGTTCTGCAGTACCACGGATGCTACAGTAAAGTCAAGTGCGTGGAATCATTAGTCCAAGGGCCTAGCGCCTCAAGTGGAAGTGGACTCAAACTCCCAAACTATTGAAACGTGAAAGGGGTGATGAGTGAGCATGCATCTGGGGTACATCGGGAGCCATGGGGCCGTCTGTGAGAATTGGCTCCCCTGCAGACAGCAGTAGTCGTATACTGACGGATTCCCGTAAGAGTGGATGAAAGTTTGTCGGCCAATAAATAAAGTATTGGGAATGAAACACTTGCTTATGCATTGAGTTTGGGAGAATCAGCTGCCCCTGGCACACAGGCCGGGATGGTGAAGGGGAGGAGAGAAAAAGAAAAGGCTGCAGTGGAAGCATGTTTGCTTTCGTATAGGATATCCCCATCTGAGAATCGTCGTCGAGAACAGGACCGGTCAAGGTGGATGTGGGTGGTGAAGCGTGAAGGCAAAGTGAGGTGAGGCCAGCCATTTCCTTTCCGGGCATCCGTGGCCGTGCGGGGGTGACGTAATTCTCTCTATCGATAACGCACCCTCAGTGGCACACTGGCAGGGGCCGACCTACCCGTCCGCCCGGCAAATCCTTTCTTTTTTCTCCTCAGATCCCTCCCTCATCTCTCATCGCTCACCTCTTATTACCGTGGCCCTTTTCCGGTCGCCGTCCGAACGCATACACGTACGTAGAGACTTACGTCTCGGACGGGCTGTTGAGCATATTTGTTGATTTCTCAGCTTCAGCCCCTGAAGAGAGGAGCAAACTGTGGGTACCCGCACGATCGGTTCCACCGTTCCACTCATTTTTTTCTTTTTAGCGAAATCCTGCTGCCCGCCTACGCCCACTCACTCAGCCGCTTCGCCACCTCGCTTCCCTTCTCTCACTCCATCAACTCTCTCTCACTCACACACCATCACTGCGCGCTTCTCTTTGCCCCATTCGGCCATTTCCAAGTATTACATCGTGTCGACTGCTGGGCACCCTCTTTCCCTCGTACATTACCCTCCACAGTCTGGCCAAGGTCATCCGCGGTGATTAATCCCCATTGCGAAACATGGTCGCTCTCAATTTCTCGGATGTGGTCGGTTCGCCTGGCAGCTCCCAAAAGCTCATCAATCTATTGAGAGGGCACGTCAGCGCATCTCCAAATCTCCCGCACCCCTGTCTTAGCCGTTCTCTCCCCGCCCACTATGAATAGACTCCGCTGGCCGCGCACGTCCTTCGTCACTACCTACATACCCATTTGGGCCCTGGCTGACTAGCTCTTTACGTACATCTAGATGGCCCAACGCCTCTCTGCTCCCCACCTTTGTGCTCGAAAAGGCTTCGCAGCGTGTATTTCACTCTCCAGCAATTCACCCAGCCCTGTTATATGGCCCAGATGATGGCGATGAGAAGCTGAGGGTGCACCTTGCATCCTGGCTCACCACCTTCTACCAGCCTATTGCTCCAATCGTAAAAGACCGTATCTGCATTACCGGGGGCGCATCACAGGTATAGGAAGCCTGCATGCAACACTGTGTCAATATTCCTAAACCGAACAGAACCTATCCTCGATTCTCCAGGTTTTCACTGACCCATTGTATACGCGCAATGTCTTCATAGTGTCTCCTGCTTACATGCTTGCCTTTCGTATATTTCAAGACAGTGCCCTCAATCTCAGATCGGTTCCCGGTACGTTGTGACGAGGCGACGAGGCGACGAGTGCGCCGTCGAATTGTTTATCTTTACGGCTGGCGCCTGGGCTCGTATTCGAAGCCATATAGCATCTATTCTCCTAATACTAACACAACAACTAACATTCTACGCAGAGGACGAGCAAGGTATTGACATTGAGGTGCTCCGACAGGAGCTAAAGAAAAGCGATCAAGACGCAGGAAATGATCACTCGGTAAGTTACGGTGAAAAGCCAACGAGTGCGCGTTCGAGTCTTTTATGACGGCTAGATTCTGGGATATCGCATTACAAAACTCTTGCGAGACGGTGACCACTATCATCACCTATAGTTGTTCATTCTTCCAAGCCGCATCCATTCCCAAAATACTAACTCAAACGACTAATATTCCACGTAGCGTCTCAAACCTGACCGTCCATGGGGCAAGGCCTATCGCCATGTCATCTATGCTGTTCCTACCTTTTCCAACCCTTCGTCCACAACAATGACCCTGAAGAGACGGGAAGAACTAGTCAGGCTAGCAAGAGAACACAACGCCCTTATCATTGCAGATGATGTCTACGATTTCCTCCAGTGGCCGACAAGTCTTACTGCAAAGTCATTTTCACTAGACAAGGCCATTCTCCCTCGGCTCGTTGACATTGACCGGTATTTGGATGGTGGCACAGAAAGAGAAGGGGCTGACGGGTTCGGAAATGCTACCTCGAATGGAAGCTTCTCCAAAATATGCGCCCCTGGAATTCGAACCGGCTGGTGCGAAGGGACCGCAAAGTTCGCATATGGGGTTTCACAGACGTAGGTTATGGCCCGGGTTGGGTCAATATGCTCCATGTTGCGCCCTTCAGCCCATCTTGTGCTACGGGTTCCCATACGAACACGAACACTGTCGCCGCATCAGCGACTCAGCCCTGTACCAACAAAACTAACGTCTACGAACAGGGGCTCAAGCCGCTCTGGCGGTGCACCATCTCAGCTCGCAGCCACCTTTCTCGCTGAAGCCCTAGAATCAGGAGATCTGCAGCGGCACGTCTATGAGACTCTGCAGCCAGCTTATGGGGCCCGTTACCAGCGTATGGTTACGGCCATCAACAAAGAACTAATTCCACTAGGGGTGCGCTTGCCTCAGACGCATCGGGATGTCGTAGGTGGCTACTTCGTCTGGATTACACTGCCAAAGCCGCTAAAGGGGGCTGAGGTTGCACGGCGTAGCCAAAATGTGGAAAACCTTGCGGTTGCAGAGGTATGTAAGCAAGCAATGCGGCTCCCTACCTACGCCGTTGCACATACGCGACAGCGCGCTAACGGGTATGCGTTGGTGTAATGTAGGGCAAGATCTTTGAAGTTCCCGGTGATACCGACCGTGAAGGGACCCATTTTGAGAACCATCTCAGGTAAGTTGTTTTGAAGCCACTCTGGCATCAACTCTTTGTCCTCTTCTCTACCTTCCAACTCCGCGATGCGACGACTCCACCACTTCACACGGCGTGGTACTTACCTCTAATAGGGTCTGTTTTGCATGGGAGGAGGAAGACATGCTGGCCGAGGGCATACACCGGCTCGCGCGGGTCATCCGCGGGCTTCAGGCCGAGCTGGAAAACGGCAGTGAGACGAAGGAACAAGCCGCAAGCGGTGCGACTACTACTGCTACCGAGGACACTGCGAAAGATTTCTGGTGAGCGTGTGATGGCCATACGGGCGGGTGGAAGATGGTGTCGTAGCGCTCGCTGCTACCGGCGAATGCATGCAGCTCATTTTGGGATTTCTACCGCTGCGAAACACTCTCCGGTGCTTTTTTCCCCTTCTCGAGGACGATATTTTAAAAGAAAAGATATGGTCGCCCTCAAATCTTTCTGGGTACTTATCTACCGACATTACGCACGCTCCGACTAGTACCTCGTCACCTCATAATCAAAAAATCGGCACAGCGAACGCAAAAACGTGCGGCGGGTAAAAAAGCTTGTCTCGTTAAGCAGATCGCGCAGTCCCCCATCGTTTAATCAAAAATCCATCAAAACGTAACGTTTCGCATTCCATCGCATCCCCCGCCTTCAATGTCCGTAACAATGCCTGCCTGTTACGCCAGCCCCCGCGCGCGACACATTTAATCTCCGATGCATGCTCATGCAACTAGGTAGAGCACAGCCAGCTAGCCACACTTGCATTGAACGTTCAACGGCATTCCCCTCCATGCTTGCCTGTTTAGGGAAAGCAATGTAAAGAAGGAAGGTAGGTAGGGGATATGCGAAACATGTTCCTTCCTCCCTTCCTTCACCATCTCTTGTACGCGGAAATCCTTCGAAATGCCCTTCTATCTTTCCTTTTCTTTATCTTTTTGCTACAAGATTGGACTTTCTTCTTTCTTGTTGCTTGTCGGACAATCCTCTACGGTAAAACAATCTAATTATTGCGGTTCAACGTTCTATGCGAGGACCAAACAAAGCAAAAGGAAGGAAAGGAGCAGGATGCATGAATTTTCTTTCCTTGGTGTTTCCCTTTGCCACTTGCTCTACATGTCCGGTAATTGATTGACTGACTGACTGACGATCTACACGCTATGTATGGACATACATGTGCATACGGGGGCCGAGGCTATGCTGCCTACCTACCTAGATACACTACAGTGTACACGCACATGAGCCGCATCTACAGTACAGGTGTTACAGACTTTACCTAGTACCTACCTATCTACACCACCACATGGCACATGCACACATTCACTTAGTACCTTAACCGGCGTTCCTACCCTTTTCTCATTTCCTTTTCGCGTGCGGAGACCGAGACCGAGGCCGAGGCGTAGGTGGTGTAGTACGTATTGTCCGTATCCTACGCCTATTCCCTCTTGCCTCCGCCGCACACGTACATGTAAAAATCAATCCGAGAGTGGAAAAAAGAGAAGGGGGAGAGTAATTATGTAAGACTACGCCACTGCACAACAGAGCGCAGCGTAGGAAGTAATTGTGAAAGGGTGGATGGATGGAAGTATCGCGAGGACGAGCGATCGAGCGAGCGAACGAATGAACGAACAGTGATGGAGCTTTTCAGCAAGGATAGTGTAGTGTTGGTGTGATTTGGATTTCGGATCTAGTTGTTTAAGGGGATGTACTTGCTGTAGAGTATATACTTGGATCGGCAAGTGAGTAGATTTTTTAGTCTCCAAATGTAGCCATAACACCTCAAGTGTACATAGATACATGTACACATCAATCATACTTATTATCTTTCTTGTTGTATCTCCCCAACGTAACACAAAATAACACACACTTTTGACTGCAAAGTAGAGTGTACGTACGTGGCCACGCAACATTCCTTTTTTATGGTCCTGAGAAACATGTCTGAGGCGACAATGAGAGGGAAAGGCAAAGAAACGGAAGGGGCAGGTATATGTAATGTTGTTGTAGGCAGGTATGTAGGTAGCAAGTGTGGGTGAGGCGGGTTAGTGTGACTGAGGGAGAGAGGTAGGCTAGTATGTATGTGCATGCGTGTGTTTAGGTAGTACCTAGGTAGGTAGGTATGTAGACGACGTATGCGTATGTATTAACATGATATGCATGCGGCGCTTAATGATTCACATGCGTGTATGCATAGAACAGGTAGGTATGTGTGTATCACACACTGCAGCAAAAAAACAGTAGAACAGCGAAGTTCATAATTCGTGAAGGGTATATGGGTGGCGGTGGACGCATACCTAGACAATAACAAGTGGTGGCAACAATGTCTTGACTCAAGCCCGCCCGTCCACAATATTCAATCAATTAAAAATAACACCTTCCATTTTACGACAATTTTGGAGTCGATCAAACACTCTAGGCACATCAAATTTTACAACAAACAAATAATGAAAAAAGCAGTTGGTGAGTTGCGTGGGCCCTTTTTTTTGCAAAGGAACATGGTAGAAGGGCCGCCTCGTTCACACAGCCACATCGACGCATGAATTACGCATATGTATGAAGGTACATTTTTCCCCAAGTTACACACACGTACGTGATGTACAGTGAATACCTGTTTTGTCGCACAGCAACGGTCTTTGGTTGACGGTGTTCGGGGTTTACCGAGTTGGTTGGTTGGCGCAGTAGGTTCATGTATGCTTCAAAGTCATTCTTTGGTAGCGAGTAACGGTCATGCATACCTAGAATCATCACATGTACACTAGACAGAGCGAGCGCGTGCGTGCGTGTGAGAGGATTTGTAAAAAAAAAAAAAAAAAAAAAAAAAAAAAAATAAAAAAAAAAAAAAAAAAAAAAAAAAACAATTTGCCATTTTTTGTTATCGAATTGGGTTGCGGGTTGATTGGATTTTTAAAAAAAAAAAAAAAAAAAAAAAAAAAAAAAAGAAGAAGAAGAAGAAGAAGAAACAAAACGAATTTGCCATTTTTTGATATCGCAGTGGGTTGCTGGTTGGTCCACGATTCGTAGCGCAAGGGACATGCATGGACGCTCATTTGGGGTTCACGAGTAGGAAACACATTTTGAATGTTTTATTAAGGTAGATGTATAGATAGAATGCAAGCAAGCATGGGCATGTAGGTAACGTAGACTAGTAAGAGTGATGTGCTGGTTAGCGCGCGGCGGGGCGATGGGATGCGACGAGACGAGACGAGACGAGACGATGCGAGATTTGGGGGGGTGATTGGATCGGCGTCGTCGTCTGATGGATCGAGTGGCCGCGAAACAAGAGATGCATGGCTGGACCAGTGGCTTAGAGGCAAGCAAGCATTCGCACTGTTACCGGTAGTTGGACGGTACGAAGACGGTAGGTAGGTAGGGAAGTAGGAGAATTAAAATTATTTCCATGGGGGTGCGATACGAGGACTGGAGAATAACCAACTAATGTCCCGAGGCAAGCCACTCAGGGCGCCAACTCGACTGGCCAGCCGGGCCTGATGAAACGCCGTCCCTGTTTCAACCGCCACGACTGAACTTGTCATTCAACAATCATCACCAACCACCAGCCTATTGCAGCACTACCGCCTACGCTAGCAAACCTGGATGGAACCACGGGTCCCTGCGACGCTCTGTTTCACTGTTTCACTCGCCAGAGAGACTCGCCTGCCTTGCTGGCCCGCATTCCATTCCATTCCTACCTAGGCCCATCAACACCACCGCCCACGCCTCCTCCCTATGCAACCACCACCTTTGCCCCGTCAAGTCCATGGCCATCATTATGGCTTGTTGCCTGATGGCACAAACTGCCGCGCCGCTGACGAGCCGGATAATGATGATGCTGCTGATGATAATGTTGTTGATGATTTCCATATCCAGCGCCTCCACCGCGTTGCCGCGCTTGATATAAAATACCCATGCTATAATGCCCACAATGAAGCCGACGAACCAGAGCCGCACCTGCATACCAGCCCTCAGAAACGTGAAACAAGCTCCCGAGCAAACATCTTCACTCATTGGCGCCAACCTTGTTCGGTACGTCCATATTCACCCACACCTACCTGCCTACATATATTGCCCTTCACCCTCCCCCCTCTCCCTCACTTCCTCTCCCTTCACGCAGCTACTTCTAGGTGCTTCCCCTCGTCCCACCTTTTTCCTCTTCTCTTCCCTTCTATTCAACTCTATTCAACATTCTTCTCTTACCGTCACTCATTGTACCTTTGTATTGTGCTTGCACAAGGGCTTGAAGTCCTCCATACTCCTCCATCACTTGGCAAAAGAAATATCTATACGTACCGTGCACAACGCTCGCTATTCTTGTTGCTACACCAACACGTCCCTCGCTGCATTCTTTACGCACAACGCAACCACCACCAGCACAGGAGCATAAAAATCTTCCTCGTCCTTCCGGTACTGACGACAACCCAAGTTTACACGTTCCCTACAACAACCTCAACCCTACTTTCTCACTCTCTGTTTCCAATACACAACCGCCATCATGGTCGCAGCCGGAATCACCGCGCTGCTATTGGCGCTGAGCACTTTCTCTTCAGTCGTCCCTTCGTCTGCTGCGCCGGTCGCTCAGGCTGGGACTCCCGCAAAGGCTGCGTCTAGCTACTGGGTAGCCAACGTTAAGCACCAAGGTGCCGCCGCCTTCAACCCCGATCCTGCTGGCTACAAGGTCTTCCGCAACGTCAAGGACTTTGGCGCCGTGGGTGATGGATCTGCCGATGACACGGCCGCCATCAACAAGGCCATCGCGGATGGTAGCCGCTGTGGTGAGAAGTGCGATTCCACCACCACCTCGCCCGCCCTCGTCTACTTCCCTCCAGGCACCTACATGATCAGCAAGCCCATCATTCAGTACTACTACACCTCGTTTATTGGAGACGCCCTTCAGATGCCCACTCTCAAGGCCACTCCCGATTTCAAGGGCATGGGTCTCATCGATGCCGACCCTTACATTGAGGGCGGCAACGGCGCCAACTGGTACACCAACCAAAACAACTTCTACCGCCAGATCCGCAACATGGTCATCGACATCTCCGGTGCCAAGGGCGATGCTGCCGGTGTTCACTGGCAAGTCTCCCAGGCTACCAGCATTCAGAACGTCGTCTTCAACATGGCCAAGGGCGCTGCCGGTGCCAAACAGAAGGGTATTTTCCAAGACAACGGCTCCGGTGGTTTCATGTCTGATCTCGTCTTCAACGGCGGTGCTATTGGTGCCTTCCTAGGCAGCCAGCAGTTCACCACTCGCAACATGACATTCAATGACTGTGATGTTGGCGTCTTCATGAACTGGAACTGGCTGTGGACCTTGAAGTCCAACACATTCAACAACTGCAAGGTCGGACTGGATATGGCCAACGCTCCTGAGAACCAGACTGTCGGATCCGTCATCCTCATGGACAGCAAGTTTGTTAACACCCCCATCGGTGTCAACTCTTCCTTCTCCCAGAACAGCATCCCCAAGACTGGCGGCACCCTCATTATCGACAACGTCGACTTCACTGGTTCCAAGACCGCTATCCAGGACTTCAAGGGCGCTTCCATCCTCGCTGGTGGCAAGAACATCGCTTCTTGGGCTCAGGGCCACGCTGCCAAAACCGAGGGAGGTCAGTCACGTGTCCAGGGCGAGACTCAGGGCGCTCCCCAGAAGCCCGCTTCTCTGCTCGGCAAGGACGGCGGCTTCTTCCAGCGCAGCAAGCCCCAGTACGAGACGGTCGATGCCGCCAAGTTCAAGAGCTTGAAGACAGCCGGTGCCAAGGGTGACGGCAAGACGGACGACACCGAGGCCATCAAGACAGCCATCACTGGTCTTCAAGACGGCGAGATCCTCTTTGTCGACCACGGTTCCTACGTCGTCTCCGACACCATCACCATCCCCGCCGCCAAGAACGTCAAGATCGTTGGTGAAATCTATTCCACCTTCCTCGCCACGGGCGCCAAATTCGGCGACATGGAGAACCCCAAGCCCGTCTTCCAAGTCGGTGAGAAGAGCGGCGACAAGGGCGCCTTCGAGATGTCCGACATCATCATCGGCACCCAAGGCCCTGCCCCTGGCGCTATCCTCATGGAATGGAACATCAACGCTGAGGCTGGTGCCGCCGGCCTCTGGGACACGCACTTCCGCGTCGGCGGCTACGAAGGCACCAAGCTCCAAGCCTCCAACTGCGAGAAGAACCCCAACGCCACACACCCCGCCAACACCCAGTGCATCGGCTCCTTCATGCAGCTCCACGTGACCAAGCAATCCAACGGCTACTTCGAGAACGTGTGGCTCTGGACCGCCGACCACGAGCTCGACCAGGCCTCGCACGCGCAAATCGACATCTACAACGGCCGCGGCATGCTCGTCGAGTCCCAAGGCCCCGTCTGGTTCTACGGCACCGCGTCCGAGCACTCGCAGCTCTACCAGTACCAGTTCCAGGGCGCAAAGGACATCTTCTACGGCGCCATCCAGACCGAAACCCCGTACTACCAGCCCAACCCGGACGCCCTCACCCCCTTCAAGGCCAACACCAAATTCTTCGACCCGGACATGTCCACCAAGTCCGACAAGACCGCCTGGGCCGTCCGCGTCGTCGACTCTGAATCCATCTGGAACTACGGCGCCGGCACGTACAGCTTCTTCCAGAACTACTCCCAGGACTGCGTCAACGGCCAGAATTGCCAGGAGCACATCAACGAGATTAGCAACTCCAAGAACGTCAACATCTTTGGCCTCTCGTCGAAAGCGTCGGTCAACATGATTACGTCCGGTGGTAAGGGGCTTGTCAAGGACATTGACAATCGGTCCAACTTTTGCGCTACGTTGGCGATTTTCGCGCAGCCGTGAGCCTTGGATCCCTCGCTTTCTAAAATGAGGTTTCTGTTTTGAATGTTTGATGTTTTTGTTTTTTTCGCAAACTACTTCGTATATACATATACCCTGTTTCTCCTTTTTTTTTTATCATTCTTTCCCTCATCAAGGGCCCCTCTTACTTTTTCCACATGAGTATCTTAGGCATATACTACATTGCACTAGGCATGAAAAATCAAAATGAAATGAAATGATCTTCAATCAATCACACTTCTTCTACCAACTTGCGTGAACGTGAATGTAAACTGTAGACTGTCGTAACTTACCCCTCCTTCTCCTTCCCCCCATCCCTCCCCCCAGAAAAAAAAACATTTTTCGAGGAAAGGTCAGAAGCAAGCAAGCAAAGCAAGTATACCTACCTACCTACCTATCTACACCAACACCAAACCAACTCAAGCACAAACGAATCAGTACAGAGGTAAAGGAAAAAAAAGTCTTAAATCCGCTCCACTTCGTTACCAAGTACCTTAGAAGGAGGTGGAAGGACGAACAGATTAGGTAAAAGGGGTGTGTAAGTCACGTTGAATAATTTTTATTCCTGCGCATATGTTGTACGGTATTTCGTTACGTTTATTAGACTATAGCAAGACACTTAGGCGAACGGGGTTGTTACTTTCCAACCTTCTCAGCATACCTATATACATATCTAATTTCTTTTTACTCTTCTTTTGTTGGTGGTGGGCAGGAACGACCTCCTAATGGTTCACAAAAAAAATTATGATTGGAACACTACATCTCCCATTCAAAGCATCATCAATACTATCATATACCGGTACCCCCCCATAGCAAAACAGAATAGGCGTTGTGACGACAGAATCCGATTCACACAGAACAAATTTCAAATCTATTTCTCGTCATAACCAACCCATTTTTTTTCTGTAAGAAGCAGGCTAGCTCACAAAATACGTTCAACCAACTTAGAATAGAAGTAAAGGCAGTGAAAAAAAAAATCCTAAATATAAACAGAAAAAAACGAGTGGACGCATCTATCTAGTAAGAAGCCGAAAAAAAAAACGAAACTTATCTCATCGCCCGGGTTCCGTATACAGTATCGTTAGAAATCAGATTTTGCGTTGGGGATTGATTCCAGACGTGCAAAAAAAAAAAAAAAAAGAGGGCCATTGGTCGTCGCCATCAAGATGTCTAGAGAGGAGGTGTGGCTCCAGGATAGGACGCATCGGTACAATGAGCATCGCAGCCGACCCTCAACTGATCCGTAGGAACATCATAATCATAATCCGCCGACCAAGCTAAATCCCCAAAAAGATTAGCAACCCATCCATCCCTCAAACAAAAACCCTTCCCGCGGGGAAGGGGAGGGGGGGAGGGGGAGATGACAAGAAACAAACATACCCGTATAATCCCCCTTGGAACTCGAACACCTCCTCCTCACAAACCCATGCACGCGCATCGAAACCTTACTCACCCAAACCGCATGGCACAAATCATCCGCCCACCCACACTGCGCCGCATGCGAGATGGTCGTACAGCTACTCGACGTATCCATGCGGACGTAGCTCCCGCCGAGCTTCGCGCCCGCGTTGGCCTCGAACCCGGCGAGGTCCATGCCGATGCCGACCTCGATCCCGGGCTCGACGGTCCCGCCGTTGGCGTGCGTCAGGCACGTTTGCACGGCGACGGATTGCGGCTGGATGTTGCAGCTGGGCGCGGCGGATCCGCCGCAGTCGATTTCGGTGAGGGTTTTTTCCCACGTCACGGCCACGGGTTCGCTGTAGACGGACATCTATGGTTTTGGATTTTTTGGTTAGGGATTCACGGGCTGCTTTTTCCCCGAGTTTCAGGGATGAAAAGGGGAGGAGGAGGGAAGAGAGATGAAGGAGATGGGGATTTGTGACGTGACGTACGAGATCAGTCCAACACTTCACGCCGCTGGCATAACGATATTCGTCGGCGCTCTCGACGTAATGCCCGTCTTTGTCCGTGTTCCAGCGCGATGTCTGCCCCGTGTGGTCCCCGAACCTGTCGAATTTTGCACCGCGGCTTGCTAGAGCTACGGGGTCGGCGGCGGCGGCGGCGGGATGGGCTAAAGCATAGTGGGTAGAAGAGAGCAGGATGAGGACGGATGGGATGGTTGGGTAATGCATAATAAGTGAAGAGTTAAGGGATCTAAAGAGCGGTTGTTGGAGAGAAGGAGGAGTTGTCAAACAAGGAAAATCAAGAATTGTTAGTGGAACGAATGTATGAATGGAGAACGAACGAGGAAAATGAATCAAGTCAAAGTGTTGTTTCGATGATTTGCGAAGGTTCACTACTTCAACTTAAATAAGTTTCCTCAGTCTGCTGAAGCCCATCTCGCAAGCACAAAAGGGGTAATACATCAATATCTATGGAACCCCAGCAACTACACACCCTATTCCATTCACCCATATGGACTTCGACATCCAAGCCCCTTTGAACACGAGCTACTTTTAGCCACAGCTCCACCAACATCCCGTCTTTGTCGATCCTAACATCCCAAACCACACACACAGCACTCAAACACACGCCACATCCGGCGTGTACAACCCCCAAAACGCCACGAAACGCCACGAAACGCCAATGATGGACAATCACCAATAATGACTGAGCGCCTTCCAGCGCGTAAAAAGGTTTTCTCACTATATCCGTATGGTCGTTTAAGCGGTTTCAGCCTCGTCCTAACTTTCCCATGCGTGCGTGCGTGCAGGGTGGGATGGTTAGATCCAGCTCAGCCTCACATGTTCCCGCCTCCATCTTGGAGGTACGTATTTGCGCGAGGGGGTTAAATTAAGCACACCAAGCATATTGTGGCAGTATTTTAGCGGCATCGCGGTGATGATGTTTCTAATGACGGGCTGGTTAGAGAAGGGTGAGACATGGTCGAGGTTTACAGAGGGAATGCGGTTGGCGGGCTGATGATGGATGGATGGATGGATGAGGAATGCGAGCCTTGCTCGGTGAGAATCTTTGGTAGTTATTATCTGGATGGTATGTAAGATCTTTTTTGTGTTATTATGGCTTGCGGGAATCAGGGGGTCTACACTTACTGCTGGGATAGGTGACTGGAAGTGTTTTTTTAATTCATTATTTTTCTTGGCCTAGGCCTACACCATAGAAAAACCATAACATAATCATGCCCTACAAAAACGCTCATATCAGACATATACAACATTTGTAGTGGTAGTAGAAACCATCTACATACTCGCCAATGAAATTCATTTCATGCAACATCATATCATACAGCGGGCACCATGACCCAAACTCTCAAACAACACTCCTACTCCCCTTCGGCCAACACTTGCAGCGCGGGAAGTGATACGCCATCAGCGCTCCCACCACCAAAGCGCCAACGGCAATAATGTAACTAGCCAACGTAAACGCATCCCCCATACTATACCCCAGAGGTCTGTTCACAGTAAAGTACACGCCGAGCGATACACTCAAGAAGATGAAGAAGGAGGCTAGCATGGCGATGTAGACGCAGGTTCGATGTACGGTTTCCAGGGTGCTGAGGAGCTTGAGTTTGGTTACGGATGAGATGGTAAGGGTGGGGTTTGGAGTGTTAGAGTTGGTGGTAGGTTGGTTTGATCCTTGACGGGGAAGATGGAAGTCGATAAGGTTGCGGAAATCGGCTTTGAGAGTTGCGAACGCTGGTCCGTTTACCATGAAATCCACCATGGCCTGCTCGAACGGACTAATTTCTACGCTCGTGTCCTCGTTTTCAGAAGAATCAGGGCTGCTGTTGCTCCCAATGTACCTTTCACCGCCCAAGACACGCTCCACACGGCGGAGATTCGCCCTCCGTCGAGGGAACCCTTGCTCGTGTGCTGCGACTACGCTTTCTGTAATCTGTCGTCGACGGCTTCGAATCAAGGTCGCCACGCGGCGTTTCAGACGGGAATCTGCCAACGATCGAAGCTTGATTCCATACCCCCTCAAAAGCCGCGAGAAATCCGATTTGAACCGAGGGAATGGCAGCGTCCGAATAGCATCTGAGACGAGGCCACGCATCTCGGCGTCGCTGGTAAATAGTGATACTATGCCAGGAATGAAGAGGTTGCGTAAATCTGCATCGCTGTCTATGGATGCAGAAATGGAATAGATTGTGCTGGAAGAATATCCAGAGTCGATTTCATCGTGAATTACAATTGAGGAGTCATAGGATGAGTTGTCGGAGACGTCATTCTCGCTGTCGTAGGTTGAACCGACATGTTCCTCGTCCAGGCTTGTCGTTGCTCGGTGCACCGTTCTTCTCCTTGACTCGTCCACCTTGATGCCACCACGCGGAGCTGGTAAGGAAGACATGTGTCTATATCTCGTGCAAGTTCGGAGGTGTGTGGCACAAATGGGAGTTGTGTGGCCCTTTTGAACGATGGTCAGTGGGCTGTGCCGTTCAGCTTCAGGTCACGTTATCGGGCGAAGTTCGCTTAGGCTTCAACATTTCGCGGTTTGCCTGAGCGAGGAAATAGGGTGTCAATCGCACTTTCTACTTCAGAATACTGTTAAACAGCCTCTCGATGTACCTTCCATAGGCTGCCAGTAGTTATTCTAGAGTTTGATCTGTGTTAATCGGGAACCCTAGGGTGCGCCGAACCTCATAACGAAGTAAAGACTAGGCTGCGTGATAAGGCTAGATTGTATACCTAGGTTTCAGTTTAGAATGGATCAAGGTGGGAAAAGGTTATGCTTAATTGCCGGCTTACTGATAGATGAATAAGATGTGAAGAGAGAAGTAGCCATGAGGAGAAGGAAGTTAAAAGGAAGGAATAAGGAGAAGAAAAAATACGGAGTGTAACATACAGAATTGTAGTATGTTTGAAGTGTCGTTCATTTAGAGAAGTTTAGTTAGTTGGCGATAAAGCACAGGAGGAAGGGAGGGAGTGTATCGAAAACGAGATTCTTTTATGTATTCTATATGTACCTATACATGATACATGGCTCATGATGGCGTGAGATAGAAATGAAACTACCGCCCACCCATGAACTCGGGTTTATACGACTTCACGCCGCCCGCTTTCATGAGCTCCCTCAGGGCGATGGTGGCGTACTGGCTACTCCCCAACTGCAGCTTAATCACGGTTGCGATTTTCTTCCCGGTCTGATCTTGTTCCGTGAGTTCTCCAGGGGTAGCAGCAGCATCCGTCATCAATGTATCACCACCGTCCTTCTCTCTAGGCTCCGGACCCAGAACAGCGCCCGCCTTCCTGACGCGCTCCAGATCCGTTTCGACGAACTGCTCGTCGGGGCGGGTGTACTCTCGTACCTGGTACTCGAGAGGACGGAGGGGTTTGGCGAGGAACTTGCGGTAGCCGCCGCTTAGGCTGACCTCGCGCCAGGAGCGGCGCATGTGGTGCGGGTCGAGGCCGCCACCGCGCTTGCTCTGCATGAAGGTCGTGTAGAAGGCGCCGATGTCGTTGGCTGGGTACTCGACGTCGAAGCCGGGTTGCGGGAGCACGACATCGTAGACGGTGTAGAGGCCCGAAGCGGCTTCTGCGGCAGTGAGGGCGCGCGCGCGTTCGAAGTTGGACTCATGCGCGAGAGAGGAGTCCGCGCCTGCGGGGTTGATGATGGTTTCGCCGTCTTGGTCGATAGTTGCTGGGGCGGTGGTGGTGGTGGAGGAGGGAAGTTTGTCGGCGTGTTCGTGGACAAGGACGAGGTCGCCTTCGACGACGCGCGCACCGTGGGTTGACCAGCGCTTTCCTGCTACCGTATTCCACACGAGGCTTTGGTACGCGTGCACGTACATGAGGCGAAGGTTGCGCGGGATGCACATGAGGGCGCCCTGCCAATCGGTTTTCCGGTCGCGGGCGCCGCTCTTGCTGTTGCGCGAGCTAAGGTGCTGGATGATGTTGCGTTCGGCGGTGAACTTGCGCGGGAGCAGGTCAAGGGCAGCTTTTCCTGAGCCCGTAGTGCGCCAGAGGTGCAGGGCTTTTGCACGGTTTCTGTCGTCTTGGGACACCAGGACCGTCGACTTTTCATCAGTACCGTTCGCTGCGGCGAGCGCTGAGTCGGTGTACGCGAGGAGGTCGTCCACGGCGCCCTTCAGATCTCCTTGGAGCATTTTGAGTCCGATTGTGTCGGTACTGGCGGCGAAGGAGCCAAAACGCTGTAGACCGTAGTAGTTGATGAAGCCCTTTTCAGAGAAGTCGGTGATGGCTTTGGACACGACATCATTGGCAAGCTTCAATCGCTGGGCCGCGTCGAGGCCTTCTTCGCCGTCAAAGTGGCAGTCTCGAAGCGTGATGTGGAACTCATTTCCTTTCAGATCGCCCAGGCAAATATCGTGTTTGAGGTATGCAAAGTCTCCAATGGCAGCGTTGTACAGCATTTTGTTGAAGTGGCTCATGCGCTCAGCTGTCTGGCGTTTTATGCAGACTCGTTGAACGGTGCAAGCACGTCTGTCTTTGGTCCCGGCAAAGCCAAACGGCTTGGAACCGCCGCCGAGTTTGCTGCCCAAGAAGCCAACGACTTCCATGGTGTCTTTGTTCTCCTTGTACAGCGTGAAATGCAAAAACTCCCCGCCCAGTTCATCCCACGCCAATTGGCCTCTTCGACGTCCCGGGTCAGGATCGCTACCATCTCTTGCACTTCGATCTCTGTTGTTCTTCTTGCCTTTGCGGTCTTTCGGCGGAGCAGCCTTGATTCGAATTGACTGGTCTGCTTCCATGCTGCTCTCGAGGAGATTAGGGAAAATACTACGAAGCGACCTGTGCGCCTGCGTCCGGACATCCTTGTCCGTTATCGGTGGTACTATAACGGCCTTGAAATCCTTTGCTTTTTTGTGGTCGTGTTTCCGTATCGCGCGGACAAGAGCAATAATCTGGGTGGTAGTCTGCTCGCCGAAAATAGAATGCAGCGTAGCCAGGTCTTCCTCGGACAGTTGTGCATCTTCTGGAGCCTCTCCGCCATTCTCTTCCTTCGTTTCAACCTTCTCAGAACCGTTTACCTCAACATCGTCCTCAATCCTAATCTCGATCTTTTTTTTCTGCGTAACAGGCGCGACTTCATTCCCATCCTCCACCACCAGTGTGACCTTCTCCTTCTGCTCTGTAACCTGACCAGCATCTTTCTTGGCCTCCTTGTCTGCTTTCACCTTCTCCCCCCTACCGTCTTCCCTTTTTTCCGGCGCCTTGTCTTTTTCCCTTTCCACGCCCACTACCGTCAACCTCACTACTTCACCATCAAGCCCAATCTCATTCACCAAAAAATCCGTGTACCGCTGCTTCAACACGCCGCGGAACCCGGCATTCTCAGCGCACACATACTCGGTGATCCCAGCGCGAATTTCGCGTTCCAAATCTTCGTCTACCGAAGAAGGTTTATCTGAGCCCAGAGGACCCGTTTTCACTGGCGCAGGAGTGGAAGTGGTGGTTGTAGCTGGGTCGGCTGCGGAGATGGAGGATGGCGAGTCGAGGCGGGCGCGCTTTGCGGGGCGCGCGTCATCGTCGTGCTGCGTGGTCATTTCTCTAAAAGTTTGGTGAAGATGAGGAATTGAGAAGCTTTGAAGGTTTTTTGGGGGGTTAGTGAGTGGTAGGATGCCGTGGATATTGGCACCTTCACTGTTAGAGAAAAAGAAGAAAAATTGAGGTAGTTTCGAACGATATGCAAGTAGCGGTACCCTATCCGCATCGAGTTAGTCTCCGAGTCGCCGTAGATTCTTAGAAACACCACATTAACTTAGTCTGGGATATTGTAGAGTATGCGATATATTTGGCAAGATACTTAGATTCTCACATAAAAAATAATCTCATCTACACAATACGATAACAGCATTAGTTGTATCGACAATCTTCGCAACGCAACCAACCTTTTCCTTGCCCCCTGTTTTCCCTTTTTTTAGGCACACGCCTTGGATATTGATCACAGCTTTTCTTTCTCTCCTTTATATCTAAAACTACTAACAAGAAAAAACATCATGCACATAAAGCGATTTTGTTAGCTCAACTAGGGTACGATTACCGGTTTGATGTATTGGACATAGCAATACTCTGGTATTGTTCCGCTTGGGATTGATAGCAAGTCATTTGCCGGCCGGATATATAGCAGTACTTTTTGGGCGCTTATTGTAAAAGATTCTACCTAGACAGAAAAATCTCCAAAAGTTTTAAGAAAGAAGGTCAAAGACGCCATATGAGACTGACTGTGAAAGTCCTAAGTGACCAGAGTAGCCCTGTCCACATATTGCGACGATATAGCAGTACAAGGTGGTTATTGGATCAGGAGGCTGCATATCAGGATGTTAGTTGGCCGTTTGATGAATGACCAATTGTTTTGGACGGAGAAAGGGTTTCTAACTTCTAACTTCTGCTTTGCATACGAATACAGTTTACTTGACTTCCCGATATGCGGCCTCTTGATGCACTGCCCCCCTGTAGCTACATCCCGACCCCACCTTCTGTATGTCGGGAGCTTTAGGTTCCGCCTTGTCGTAGGCAACAGAGCACTCCACGACTCCTCTTCTCGAACACGCTCACAGTCTTTCATCATGGGCACTCCAGCACCACCTCTCGAAACATACCAGTATACATCCCTTCGACCTGGGAACTCAACTTTCCGCCTCCTAAAACTATTGAAGTACAAAGGCCCCGAGCTCGAATGCGAGCTATTCGAACAGTCGCTATCGAACGACGAACATACTCCATACGAAGCCCTTTCCTATGTATGGGGTAGCACAGAGCTTGTCGAATGCATAACAGTTGACCAAAAGCGGCATTGGATAACGGACAATCTGTATGCTGTGTTACACTACTTGCGGTTGCACGACAGAGATCGTTATCTATGGATTGATGCGATATGTATCAACCAAACCGACAAGGAAGAGCAGGGAAGACAGGTTCAGCAGATGGGTAAAATCTTCGGATCTGCTTGGCAAGTTCTCTTTTGGCTGGGAAAGGCAACGTTAGAGATCAAGATTCTTATGGACACACTTGATCAGCATGCGAGGGTAGGTGGAAAGTTGACGCTCGAGGAAAGTCTTTTGGATAATTGTCGTACTGGTTTACGGCAACTACTACGTCGACAGTGGTTTACACGGGTCTGGATCCTACAGGAGGTAGGAAACGCTCGACAAGCTACGGTCTGTTGCAGCGATCGATCTATTCCGGCGGAGATATTTGCCTCTGCACCGTCCCTGCTAGGGGAAGAGCCTGAACCGCACTGTCAACCGATATTGGAGATCATGCCGGGGCCTTCCCGTTCAGGATCTTGGTGGAATCAGAAACGGGATCTATGTACCCTTCTCCGCAAGTTCGCCGCAAGCAAAGCAACAGACGAACGTGACAAGATATACGCCCTACTAGGCATGTCCTCTGATCCTTTAGACACCCAAAGCATTAATATAGACTACACGAAGCCGGCCCACGAAGTCATATACCAGGCGGTGACATATCTGCTTCATGCAACGCCTGCACCCGTGCATGAAGTCCTTAACCTGATGTGCCATTTTGAATCCCTGGACACAACTTATTTTACGCCACCCTTCGAACGAAAGGAAGCAACAGAAATCCTTTTCCCCAATCTTCAATCAGGAAACATGCTGAACACGCTCAGCAAGCTTGAACAAGCAGACCTCATGTCCAGAGGCATCTTTGTTGGTGATCATCCAGCGATGTTTCTGTTTGAAAAGAGACCAGAAAGAAATTCTGAAGAAGAGACATGTCACAGTCAAGTCGTAGGTGCTATTGGACTGACTAGGTGGACTGGTAAACATGAAGATGCCGATGATTACAGTCCATACAGTCAATACTCGGAATTTAGTGGGGGGTTGCAAGTAATTGTATGGGGGAGTCACGAATATCCAGTCAAGATGGTGATTGTTTATAACAGGAAGAGAGCTATACTACAGGCTGCACTACAAGGGTGTTTCCGGGTTGTGAAACACTTACTGCACCTCAAAGTAGGAGACAAAGAAGGAGATATATTGGAAGCCAAATTGCTCAACACAGCCTCGAACCTTGGGAATGAGCAGGTATTGAAGGTGCTACTAGCTGCGGGAATCAACGTTAACGCAAAGGATAACAAAGCACTTCAGTTGGCTTCACTTGAACGGAATGAACAGATAGTAAAGCT
The DNA here is from genome assembly GCA_023627715.1 of Periconia sp. R9002. NCBI lineage: Eukaryota > Fungi > Ascomycota > Dothideomycetes > Pleosporales > Periconiaceae > Periconia > Periconia sp. R9002. The sequence goes on along the minus strand of JAMAHW010000053.1, from coordinate 91,649 downwards.
ACTGCTAGATGCAGGTGCCAACGTTAATTCACAGGACCGTAATTTCGGTAACGCACTCTTTGCAGCTTCCTCTCAGGGGCACGAGCAGGTAGTAAGAATGTTACTAGATGCAGGTGCTGACGTCAATATGGATGGAGAACAAGGTACCGCACTCCGTGCGGCTCGGATTAAACACCATAAACAGATAGTGAAGTTGCTGCTTGATAGTGGCGCCATAGATTTTCTAGAGTAGAATATCTGCCAATGTACTTACGAAGCATGGTCAAAATGATGAATTCTTGATCCGAATAACAGATACTGTTCGATACGTACAATTACAGACTACAGGCAAGACCATCTGCGTAGTAAATATAGTATCAACAGTTCTCAACCGCTGCCTTCTTCCTTATGAACTTTGGCTGGATGGTTTAATATAGAGATCGTTGTATATTTACAAAGAAACTCGGCTCTGAGTATATACGGAGCTTTAGAGGAATATTCCTTATATAACTAAACACAAAGCTTTTGGGCATATGTCACTGGAAATAACTATGAAGATGGACGTCCAAACATACTCCAACTCAACATTAACAAAAGGCGATATCAGCTATCTATTAGATTGGTGGAGCAAATCCGCGCTTCTACGAGATTCCCATCCTAATCGATGATGAGTGGTAAATACTTTGCTTGAGTCTTTTTCTCAGAGTACAAGATTGTCTAGTAAGCTTTGCAGTCGTCCCAGTAAACTATCAGACATGCAGACTACTCTCAATCTATTTATACAGCCACTTATAGAGGATAAGACTGAGACAGCATTGAGATAACGCGAATGTACTCAAGATCACAGGATTGCCACTCCATTCCTCTTCTTCTCCTCATCTTAATTACAAACAGCATATGCATCTTTTACAACGAATCCATCACCTCAATTCCACTCTAAACTCAAAAAGAATTACGTATCTTTTCACTAGTACTTGTCCTTCCACCTAACAATGCGAGCCATCTAGTACACCCAGGGGAAAGAATCCCAACTTTGATATATACATATACAAACGGTATATCTTTGCCCAACCCATGCCGACGTATAAGTCTGAATCAGTACCGTACATATGCCAAAAAAATCCAATCCTATATCCCATATCTCCCCACCTCCCTAAAACCCGTCATAAACCGCAACCCTCTTCCTATACCCTTAGTAAATCCTCCAGGCATCAATATTTCACCATGCCGTCCTATACCCCTCCCATACGCACCACACCCTACTACCTTTCTCCTACCCCCCCTAAAAGGAAAACATGCCACTACCGTAGTACCCACCCACCCACCTACCTAGCCACCTAGCATTCACAAACTAGATCCTATCCTATCCTATCCTATCCTACCCCCCTCACTCTATCCTACTTTAACGTTAATAAATATATAATCCCGCCCACAACCCTAACCCTAACCTAAATTTATCTCCTCTCTCCTATTAATCCTTTTATATCCTTTCTATCTTTCTCTTTTCTGTATATATGTGATAGTCTACGCTAGATAGATAGTGTTAATATTATTAAAGAGAGAAAGAGAAAAAGAGAAAAGGGGGAAGTAGGATAGTGGATGGGTCTTATAGGGTAAGGTTAAGGGTGGTGTGATATATAGGTGTGAGAAAGGGAGGAAAGGAGGAAAGAGGGGGAGGAGGGGGAGAAGGTATAGAGCATAGGTAGGTTAGACGGAAAGGGAAGAGGAAGGAAGGAGCCGAGGGTTAGGTATGTTGTGGTGGTGGTAGTGGTGGTGATGATGATCTACGTAGAGTTATAGTTGTGCATGGACTTTATGAGGAAGACGAAGACAGAGAGAGAGAGAGAGAAAGAAAACCATCATATAAAAGTGTTGGTAGCCAACTCAGTAGAATGTAATATGATTTATACAATTTATCTTGATGTTTTAATTTTTCTGGAATTGTATTCTCATTACATATAAATATATATGGCATGCAATCTCGTGGTTAATACATATATTTCGTTTCATCCGTTGCTTGATTTAATCTGTGGGTTGGAGATGGTTTGTTCGGGCGTATATTAAATTTTTCAGGTCGTTTCCACAGTATCTTCCCCTCCTTACAAGAAGAAGAGAAGATCATGCAGAATTGAAGGAAGCAAGCAGTGTGTTTGATTACCCAACTCTCTCCCCCCTCGTTATATCCCAATCTCACTCACTACCTCAATCAACCCCATCACTAGCAATCCCCTTACTCCTCCGATCCTCGATGCGCTTCCTCGTCTTCCCTTTGGCATCCTCGATCCACTTCTCATACACCTTCTCGCCCTGCACCAGCTTCGCCTTCGTGACGCCCTTCATAAGCTCGCCCACGAACCCGACAAAGTTATGCCGCCGGAGCGCATTCTCCCACAGCCACGCGGACCGCTTGTCTTCCTGCTCCTCGAGGGCCTCGGCGTCGCCCAGTTCGCGCGCGCGGATCCGCTGGTCCTGCACGCACGCGAGCAGATTGAAGCGGATTTCGGTGGCGGGGTACCGCGCGATGCGGCGCTGGAGGACCGGGATGATTTTGTCGGGGAAGGACGCGGGTGTGCAGGGACCGTGGGAGATGGGGGCGGGCTGGAGGCCATCGAGTTCGTAGAGGGTGTCGTTTATGGAGGTGTAACTGTGTGGCGAGGTTTGTTAGTTCTTGAACTGTTTCGTATCCGGGGGGTGAGGGGGTGGAGGGGATGTGACGTACGCAATGAAGTGGTATACATCGTCGTCTTCCGTTGCCGTCCGCTGCGTCTCGTCTATAAAAGGCGATGACCGCGCAAAAGAGTTGTGGACTTCTCGGATAACGTCCGAGTTCGAAAGCGTCTCACCCCGGAACTACATCATAGCACTTCAGCACTCAACTGAGATATGGTGACGCTATTCGCATTTACCTCCGGCGGGAACGAGCCCGTGAACTCCTTGAACTCCCTCAAGTCCTTGCCAATATCGACCTCTCCATCCTTGTTCAGTAGCACGGAGAGCAGCGCTTGCGTCCCGCATGCATTCTGTATCGTCTGCGCCGCGAAGAATATATTGCTCGCCGCTTCGTGATCGAAGGTCCCGTCCTTGGGTGTGTCGGACCGTGTCTCGCCGGTGGGATATTTGAACAGAAAAATGACGCCGTAGATCTTGCCGAGGCGTTTAAGCTCATCAGGTTCGAGCGTTATGAGTTCTTCGAACTGCACATCCTTAACGCCGAGTTTCTCGATCAGGTATGTGAACACGCCCTAAGCAATCGGTCGTCAGCTTCGTCAGGTGTGGTATTTTAAATTTTGACTGGTGGAACGTGGGGGACATACTGCATCGCTCTCTATCGTGTTCCACCCTCCGGACATTGTGGAGGCTCTTGTGGTGAGTGTTTGCGAAATCAGTGTATGTATTTGTCAAGCTCGCCGCTGGCGGAGGCGTCCAACACATCGGCCCGCCCGCTTTTGTGTGGTCTGTGCGCTCCGCGTTTTCGGAACGTTTCCGAAGAAGATCGCTCAAGCTGATGGAAATGCCTGTGACGCAGTCCTGGGCGATGTCCGTAGTCGGGATTGTTTGAAATCATCATCTCATCAAGTGAGCTGTATCCTTTATTAATTCTGCAATGTCTTAGTCAATTGATCGTACAAGAACAAAAGTAAAAGCTTAGTCTACTCTCTTCCATCGCCCGAATATCGCGTCAACCTCTTTACTAGATCGGCTTAAATCGTCACATATTTCCCAATCAGTGCAATAAACCCACTGCAATGTGAAAACAAGAGACAAATTAGTTCCCCCATCACATCACCATGAGGAGTTACGACTCCTTCGTACGCCTACATCACACACTTGACACAGAATGTCTCGACAGAATAATTACAGAACGCAATACAACAGCAAATCGGTCCCGTACTCAAAAGATCATCGAGAAGGTGTTTCCACCTTTCTTTCTCGTCTCTTACGACAAAATACAAAACAAGTTTGCTTTTGCATCCAGCTCAAAGTCCTTCCATGGGGAGGAGGGACTGAGCGAGGCCTGAGACTAATCCTATTGATCTAAATGCGAATTTCTTGTTCGTTACCGCTTCAAACATCCGCGATTTTCTTCAGGCAGCTCATGTTGAAGCGTGCGTTCACGGAAAGGAGAAGAAGATTCCATCTGAATTGCCATATTTTGAGCAGCCTGCGACGATGCCTGGCCCATCATCGTCGTGAACAGCATACCGGAGACGAAAATTCAAAAGGTGGCTTCATCAATGACATATGATGAAGTACATGACAGGAAGTTAGCGATGAGGCAGTGGGATGAGAGAATTGTGTAGAAGTTTCCAAGGTTGAAGTCGGGAGGGATGGTGATTTTTTCCTGCAGACAAGGGAGACGATTAGTCATGACACTCTAGAGCGAATTGAGAATAGTTCCTCTCTCATTCAAATCGTTCGATTCTGTTACGGATTTCTGTGCACCACAAGGATGATATATGTAGATAGAGGTATATGTCAAGCGTAATTCAATTATATATCAGATGTAGAGATAGAGGTGGAATTGTTTACTTGTATGCTCCAGTCTCAACAGAATATGCACGCACGCAACTATTATTCCCTGTCTGCTAAAACCCTCAGCAGACTTGCATTCTCACCACAGGAGGAGACTCTCCACAGTAGGAGACGGACTCTTTGTCCATGTCGGCAAGTTGATCATAAATGAAAACAAGAGACAGAGGATAGACTGCCCGAACGCAAAACGAGGCCGTACAAGGAGAGGACACGAGCCCCTCCTCGAAAAGGTACAAAGACAGACGAAATGGGAATAAGATGAGAGCAAACGAACGGCCGCATGTAGTCGTTCAATGGAGAGAGAGATGTGGATATATATGGTAGAACCCCTCTGAGTCAAAACCACTGCCCTCAAAAGAAATAAAATACAGAGAATGCACGCTTCGAACGCCCGAATGGGGTACAGAGGAAGAGAAGCAAGAATAGAGAGATTTGGTGGATGCGAAAGGGCTTCTCTTCCTCGTAAAGACACGAATAGAAGCTATGCACTTCTTCTTTGCCACGCCATGCTGTTATCAGCCAAATACCAGTCGCAGCTTCAAGTTGCTTCGTCTGATTCACCTCTCCACTCTCGCTCAAACGAGAACCACGCTGGGTTTCCCGTCTGCTGTGTGTCGTAGGGAAATCTCGTGTGTATATGTAGTCCTGCCATTCCCTTCCGTGCCGACTCCACCCAGATCCAGAACACACCCGATACCCATACCGAATTTGTGACAGAGGAGATTGATATGCTGAAAGATGGGGTATAGTTAATAGGTCAAAAAGCCTAGTGATGAGAGACGATAACAATGAAGAAACACGTTAGAGTTTAAAGGAGAAAAGGTCGGACATGACCGTGATGAGGGGAAAGTGATTATTTGTTTTTCTTGGTTTTAGCTTCGCGGTCGACCCCTGCGCGTTTCTGTGTCTGCACGTACTCGTATTCGCGGGGTTTCTGCTGCGGGGGAATCTCGCACGGCTGCGTCGTACGTTGGAATGGGTGGATCGTTTGGCTGTCCGTTTCCTATCAGCGGTACATTCTCTTCCCAGTACCCGAATTCGTGGCTTGCGGTCCGACTGAGATTGGGGGAGCCTTGAGGACTACTGTATTCCGGTGGGAGTTCGCCTGGGTGCAAGAAGCCGAGGCCGTGGACGGGATCTTGGGCTTGGGAGGACGATGCATCTGCGCTGGTACCCTCTCCGACATCATCACCATCGTGGGAATCGACTATGCTGAAAGCTGCAAGAGAGATGTCCGTGGGACTTCTCTGGGGCCCAGGGCTCGTAGGTTGATTTCTCCCGAGGCGTACGTGTTGGCTATTGGATCTTCCATGGCCATACCCATGAGACATGTAGTTTCCGCCCATGCCCTCACGGACACCTGCACGCCCGCTGTCCAAGAGAATAGAACCTTGCTCGCTTCCGTAGGGTGGTGGGGGTGCCAGACTTCCAGTCATGGGTGCCAATCCCCACTTCTTCACGTTGGCCTCGATGAAAACGAAGCCCGACTGACCAAAGTTGACATGCACTTGACAAGGTCCATTGGCGCCCACAGTGGGAAAGAAATTCTGCGTTTTAAGCCCATGCACGACGTCGTCTAGCTTCTTGCCATTGCGAGTGTAGAAGATGGTCCCAGTACGAGGTCTGTATCCCACGCCAATGACATCTCCCTGTACGTATGCGGGCCCGTAGTGCACAGGCGTAAAAGGTTGGTTGTGCCGGCGCGCGCCATAAGACATGTACGCTATGGAGGATCGATGGAAGCCTATTATACATTAGTCGTGCCTGGGAGGCCTCGTTTTCACAGGTACGCACCTGGCAGCCTGAAAAGAGGATACGGCTTGGTCGTCACGCCAATAGCAATATCTGTATTCTCCGGCTTCTCATATATTTTCGCTTCCCAGTAGTACACTTCGTTTTGTTTTGGTATAGGCAAATTGCTTTGTACGCTGCAGACGGAATCGAAGAATTCAATCTCGGTGCGGCCCTCGACGAAACAGTTGGCAATCTCAAGTTCGGGCTCAAACTCCCACGCGGAGACACCTTTCTCTTGTATAGCCAGAAATTGTGATAAAGAAATATCGGTTTGGACGGATTCGGGTGGGTTTGCCTGTATGAAAGCTGCAATGCGTCAGCACGCTGGTCTACCATTATACCAAGCAAACGGGAGTGCAGCATGGTGATAACCCTACCTTTTGCTCTCAAATACTCTGTTCTTTCTATGTCATCCATCTCTTCCAGTGCTTCCGCCTCCTCTTTCGCGAACTGCTGCTCATCGTCATATTCTCCAGGTCTTGTCAAACGATCCAGGAAGATGCGCCCTTGCTGTGTATATCGGAAATAGTAAACAATGGCGGCAATGATAAGCACGACTCCTGCAGCGGCCAGGACGGAAAATATGCCTATCATGATGCCTTTGACGGTGGAGCTGGAATTATCATATCCGGATATCCGCACAGGCTCATCATGGGGACGTAGTGTATTTTGAGTGAATTCGAAAACTATGGCGGGAGGCGCAGAAGGCGCGGACTCTTCTGCGAGGTACATTTTGGAGAGGGTGGTTGGAGGCGAGGGCATCCACCGGCCGCCTCGGCTGCGATAAGACATGCAGCTCACACGTGCCGAAGAGGTGGTGGACGGTGAGGAAGTGAAAGACAAAAGAAATAAGGGTCGAATTGAGTCAAGGCCTGGCGGTCGTCAGGTAGACGCCAGGCAGTGACGAGAGTGTGCAGCGGAGACGAAGACGACGAGGTTGGCTGGTGGTGACGTACAGCGCTGACTAGAAGGGCGAAGGGTGACGGGTGATTGCGGAGGCAGGAAAGGGATGTTGAGGCGACGCTGGCAACGACGGGCGGTAGGGTGGAGAAGAGGCAGGACTCGATGTCTTTTTTGTTGTCGCAGCGAAGTGGTAACGTGAGGAAGAGGCGTACAGGTCAGGAGGAGGAGGCAGAGGTGTGGCAGTAGGTGTTCGTCGTCGACCAGTCTGAGACATGGACCCGCCAAGGCTCAATCGTTGCCACCTCCGCCTAACCAGCCTGCGTGCGTGCGTGCGTGCTATGCGACGAGAACACGCGCCATACAGGCACAGTACAGGCACCGCCTGTTTCTTCACTCGGCTGGCCGTTCAAGTGGACCAACTACGCGGCCATGGCGCAACAAAGAATTCATCACGCATCCGTCTTTGCCGGAACCTGCATTTCTTACTATCTACTAGGTACCGCACAGTACTTGGTGCAGTGCTGAGGGCGTGCGTGTACTCTACGTACTAGGTAGGTACTTAGGTAGATAAGACGGGCGATGGGCCTGACGCCCGCCATCTGTAATCATCATCATCATCTTCATTTTACTTAGGCCTCCCTGACTGCCTTCACCATCATCAATCAATTCCCCGCATACAACCATCTCCATGATGAACTAAGTATCTTCGCTAGGAGCCGCGCGGTGCACCGTCGGCGCCATCGTCAAATAGTAAAAATAGATCCATTTGGCAGAGCGACAAGTGGTGGATCCTTTTTGGCATTGAGCGCATCCAATCGGTTTCGTGCCCATACACTAGCCATTGCATCTCTGAAGCGTTGCGCCAAAAGATGAAACACAGGAGCTGAAAGGCGATGCATGCGCCGACGTCTCGTAGAGCCGCCCCCTTCTGAATCAAGCCATCCTTGTTCTATGATTAGGTACCTGCTTTACCACTCCTCTGCTTACTTGTCGCTGCGCCGTAGGTAGGTACCTTGGTAGGTGATACATTCAGGTACATGTACCTGTTGGATACATCTCACCCGAGCAGCTTGGATCATCAATCTACTAGTGCTGTCAGTCGGGTAGTTTTTTCCATCCGACGTCCTGTGTGTTACAACACCAGTTAGGTAGTACAGCAGACGTTTAATGCCTCCCCCACGACCCAGCTAATGTTGAACCAGACCCTTTGACCGTGTCACGGCAACTTCATGTTTCCATTGTGTTATAGAAAGGATGGAGAAGAGTGTCAAGTACTCTATATATTGATGTAATAGCCTCTGTCCCACCCCCAGCACCTTTGTTCGTGTCCTCGTGGGCTGCAAGTATGTACCTAGGTACTCTTGCTCGAGTTCAGACATAAATTCTCCTGGGAGCCCTCGAAGTCGTCTTCTCCATGTCTCTATTTGCTCTTTCGGTTCTTCAGACTCTCACCTGCTGGGACTGTGGTAGGCGGGTTGCCCACATGTGCAAGTGTACACAACATTGAATGTTGAATGGGAACCATGTCACGTGATATGGTGGCATGTGATATCCGCCTCTGGATCACGACGTCGATGTTGTACATATGTACAGGCCGGCATGTACGTATATATGTATGGGACCATTGTGAAGCCGAGTAGCACCGAAGAGATTGGCTTGCAAGCTACGGTATATAGTACGTGTACGACGCTCGCTCGCTCTGACAGAACTGGACTCTTTCCTCGTTGACGACGACGGGCTTTGTCTCTGGTTTCACGTTGGCTGCCATGTCGCTCCTCTGGGCAGCCGATTACTGGGGAGCGGGCCGAAAAACACCCACTTGCTTGCGCACTTGGTTCTTTGGGCCTACCAATAATCCACTCTCATTCGTAACCTCTAGACGACTGGACGCTCTCCCCTCCCCTCTCCTCACCTCTCCCCGTCTCTGTTATTTTCTCATTTGTTTTTTTCCCCCGGTGCGAGCTCGCTGTACTGCCATCTCCCGGCTTTGTTAGCGCCTCTCGCCTCTCAAGGACAGACCGCCGCTGCGACCCTGTTTCCTTTTTGCCCACCGTATTCTCTGCCTGCACCCAGCCGCCGTTGTTGCCCCGCGCATTCTCAGCCGAGCAAACTTGTTCGCCGCCTCACGCCAAAGCAAAAAAAAAAATTCCTACCCACCGCGCATACCCGTAATACTCGTTAGGAACCATGCTCGGCCTCCTCTAAGACTACCTGACAACGCGAGCTGGTACGTAGCCTCCTCGCCTACCTTTGGCCCTTCCGTCCCATACCAAACCGTACCATACTATACTTTGCTTGTAGTTTTGCCCCACCCACCAACGAAACTGACAATGTATCGCACCCCCAGATCCAGCTTGAGTCTTGTACCTTTACTACACCCATCACCACCACGACGCCTTCCTCTACTATTACCTACAGTACGGCCGTGCGCTTTGCCTGCGCGTTGCAACCCTGTCTTCACCACAGATTGCGCAGTTTTCCTCCCTCCTCCTCTCCCTGCAGAGTGAACATCGCTCTCCCCGCACAGCCCTTCACCCCCACCAACACCACTTCGCCATGTCGTGGGAACCTCAGGAGGAGCCCTTGCGGCAGCTCGCACAGTGTCTGCGGGACACAATCGGCGCCCGCGACACGGCTGCGCGTGCCAACGCTGAGATAGTAGGTTTCTCTGCGCAAAAATCAGTTTTGCATGGTAGCGCTGACCCCGTCCACAGATGCTCAGGTCGGCAAAGAGCTCCCCCGATATCGACAAATACCTTGCCTATGTCTTCATTAACAGCCAGCCTCCCCCAGCCGTTAACATGGACCAGCAGGGCTATGATCAAGCTCGAGCTGCCGCCGCAACTTTGCTCAAAAACGATATCAAGGCATCCTACAAGTCCATGCCCGAAGATTCCCGCGCCTACATTCGGTCAGTCATTGCTGTTGGTCTCCAGGACCCCAATTCGCAGATGCGGGGCTTCGCCGGCAATGTCATTACCGAAATGGTGCGTCAAGGCGGTATAATGGGCTGGCCGCAGGTCCTCTCGGATCTGGCTGCCATGGTCAGCAACGCAGACGGACACACATCCCAGCAGGCCCAACAGGGCAGTATGGGCGCCTTGTTGAAGATCTGTGAAGACAATAAAAAATCTCTCAGCCGAGAATATCAGGGCCAGCGACCTCTAAACTTTCTATTCCCCAAGCTCCTAGAATTCACCACCAGCCAATTACCCAAAGTACGCTCGGACGCATTGGCCGCCATCAACATATTCATACCCGACAAATCTGAAATAATAACCTCCAATATAGATGCCCTATTACAACAGCTCTTCCGATTGGCTGGAGACTCAAGCGACGATGTGCGCAAGCACGTCTGTCGTTCCTTTGTGCACATTGCAGACATGGCCCCTGAAAAAATCGTGCCTCACATGTCGGATCTGGTTGAATACATGGTTATACAGCAGCGGAACAAGGAAAATTCAGACCTCGCCTTGGATGCCGCTGAATTCTGGTTGTGCGTGAGTGAAAATGAGAACATGCGAGAGCATCTCGGACCCTATCTCTCAAAGATAATACCGGTCTTACTAGAGAGTATGGTGTATAGCGAGGATGATATACTGCGCTTGGAAGGACAGAAGGAGGATGCCGAAGTCGAAGATCGCGAAGAGGATATTCGACCTACATTTGCTACAAGCAAAGCCGCCAGACTCACGACCAATGCCAACGGAAGCGACGCTACCAGCCTCAATGACGGTGCCACCACAACGAATGCGGACGACGAACTCAGCGACGGAGAAATCGATGATTTTGATGATGAAGACGAATTGGACGATGACCCCGAGGATCAGTGGAATTTGAGAAAGTGTTCCGCGGCCGCTTTGGATGTCCTTGCCTCTGTTTTCCACGAACCAGTATTCCAGGCCACTCTCCCATACCTGACAACGAACTTGAACCACGCAGAATGGCCAAACCGAGAATCGGCTGTCCTCGCTCTCGGTGCCATAGCCGACGGTTGCATGCCTGCTGTAGAACCGCATCTACCCATGTTGACGCCTTATATGATCTCGTTGTTGGACGACCCTGAACCTGTCGTTCGCCAGATTACTTGCTGGGCATTGGGCCGGTACTCGGAGTGGGCATCCCATCTAGATGCGAATGGTCAGCAGCAGTTCTTCGTGCCCATGATGGATGGCATATTGCAGAGAATGTTGGACAAGAATAAGAAGGTACAGGAGGCCGCCGCTTCTGGGTTCGCCAACTTGGAAGAGAAGGCGAATAAGCAGCTAATCGGGTACTGCACCATCATTGTTCGACAATTTGTGCAGTGCTTTGCCAAGTACAAAGACCGCAACATGTTCATACTGTACGATTGCGTTCAGACGCTGGCTGAACACGTTGGCCCAGCTCTTGCCGAAGAAGAGCTAGTTAGTATGCTTATGCCGGCCCTCATACAACGATGGAACAAGGTCTCAGATCAGTCGCGGGAGATGTTCCCCTTACTGGAATGTTTGTCTTATGTGGCGACGGCTTTGGGCCCCATGTTCGAACGCTATGCGCCAGGGATATTTACACGATGTGTCAATATTGTACACCGTAACCTCGAGGAGACGGTACTTGCTAGCAACAACCCCGCCCTGGAGGAACCAGACAAAGACTTCCTGGTCACAAGTTTAGACTTAATCAGCGCCATCATCCAGGCACTCGAACCACGGACAAGTTCAGAGCTTGTCGCGAGAGCACCGAGATTTTTCGAATTGCTGGCTTTCTGCATGAAGGATCCGTACAACGATGTCAGGCAGTCTGCGTACGCTCTCCTGGGAGATTGTGCCATTTATGTCTTTGAACAGCTGCAGCCGTGCCTCCCAGAAATCTTTGAGATTTTGATAACACAGCTCGAACTCTCACAAGTGATGATTGACGGCGAGGAAACCGGTTACTCAGTGATAAACAACGCCTGCTGGTCGGTAGGCGAAATCGCTATGCGGCACAAGGAAGGAATGCAGCCATACGTGGAGCGTCTAGTCCAGAAAATTGCAACCATCCTCTTCACCGACAAGGTCCCCGAGTCGCTCAACGAAAACGCCGCCATCGCCCTTGGGCGGTTGGGTATCGGCTGCTCACAGTATCTTGCGCCACACCTCGCGTCCATCGCACCCCCCTTCCTCCAGACGATCAAGAATGTCATGTGGACGGACGAGAAAGGCCATGCTCTAACGGGCTTCATGCACATCATTCTCGCAAACCCTTCCGCAATGGAGAACAGTCTGCAAGAATTCTTCCACGAGATGTCCGGCGCCAATGTGAACCTCGTCAAAGGTCCCGCTGCCGATCACAAAGCGCTACGCGATACATTCCAGCAGGTATGTTCCAAGTCGGCGAACTGAATTTTATTCCGTGGACCATTTTCCCATACTTCTATGCGAGGCTAACATCCATGCTAGGTCATCCAACAGTACAAGGGTATGATACCCGACTTTGACGGCTTCCTCAACACCCTCCCGCAACGTGGCAAATTCCAAGACCTTTACGGTGTTTGAATACGAGACCCTTCCTTTTCCTCGCCTCTCTCTCACGCGATTCTCTTTCCTACTCGGCTGCAGTCTACCGTTGGATCTGAACGAACAAGGTATTGATCGTCGCGTGAATCACCACCAACCATTCCCCACCACCAACTCCCCAACCGAACCCACATCACAAAAGCAAAAAAGTTTACACTTGAATAAGTCGGTCGCCTGCTTCACAATGGGGGTCAAATTCCGTGCGAGAGCGCAGATGTGATAGGCATGATTTTTTTTATTCTTTCTTTCTTTCGTTTATCAATGGCGTGGGAAGAGGAGTGCGAGGTACAGAATATCGAAATCAACAAATCACACCACTGTCAAAAGGAAATGACGGATTGACGGGATCTTCATATTGCATGTTGAGGTTACTACGCGTTCGTGAGAGAGGGAGAGAGAGACAGAATACCGTGTATATTGTGTGTGTGTGTGTGATGAAACGAAATAAAGCGAAGAGCGAATGAGGGGTTAGTTTAAAGTGGAGGACAAGGAAATATGGAACGGAATCCAGTTGACAAAAAAGGAGACTTGCAAATGTTTTTTTTTTCTCTCTTCTCTCTAACACGCATTCAATTCCCCTATAGACTTTCCCACCTTTTCTCCGCCAAGCAAGTAGTAGTAGGTGAATCGACATACCTTTCTTCATGCTTCCAACCTCGCTTGATATCGCTAATCCTTTATACACACATACGCATACCTCTTTCCCCCTCTCTCCCCTCCCCTCGTTGCAAAAACCGATCTAACCTTTCCATTACCGTATCCAATTCTATCCATCTTCCACCATCACCTTAAACCAACCTAAAAAAAGAGAATAGGTGAAAGATTTTAGATATATAATAAAGCTCTTACGCGTGATATGAAGAGAAGATGGGGAATACGGGGGAAGTGTGGAGTGTAGGATAATTTCCAGTGTTTAGAGTGGAGTTGGAAGTAGGATGGGGTGTTGTATACAAATATTCCACAAGGACATATGTGTAGATTCTTCTCAGTCTTTTCTCAGCGGTAGGATGAAGGAACAATTGGTTGTCGCGTGCTTCTATTATTTTCATATCTTTTATGTTTTGGTGCTGGGACAGAGGGATGGGTTGGTAGAGTTGGTGCGGAGGTTTACGTATGGCCTTCTCTCTGACGCTGAAAATGTACTTTTTTTTTTTTAGAAAACGCGTCATGGTCGCTATGGAGTTCACTATATAAGCAGTGGTAATGGTTAAAAGGCATAGAGTAATGTGTTAAGGTGTGGGTTGTTAGGTTAAGGAGCTGAAGGGGGAGGAATAGTGAAATGGTGTGTTTTCAACGTCTTCAACACTTGAGCACAGAAAATGGATAATTATCCTCGCGGCACGAGTTAAGTCACTGGCGCTTATCAAGTGAAATGAAGTATCACAAAAAAAAAACATCTTCCCCTGGGAGACAGACCTCCTTCCACACAGGAACACTTACCCAAACTCCATCCTCTTCTCTCTCCTCCACCACCACGAACACCACCATCATCACAATCGAACCGCGTTCAACTTCGTTCCAACTCACCCCTAAACTAAACCAAACAACACCCCCTCCAATTCAACTCAATCCACCCCAGTCCACTCCCCAAACCTCCTTCCACACACACCAACCACACAACTAACCCAAAAACCTAATCTTCCCATACCTACATACGTCCAGGCTACGAAACAAAAAACCCCCTCACCCACCCATTCCATCCCATCCAATCCCCAACAGAAATACCATCAGAAACACCACACATGTATAAATTATTTATAGCCTCAAGTGCTACGAGCAAAGTGGCTCTTCGTATATCTCCATATATATAGACATGAATATTATATATAGATTCTTTCCTCACGTGCCGAACCCAGTCAGTCCCCCTCTACCAACCTCCTCTCAGCCAAGTAAGCAAGCAGGGAATCTACCAAATGAAACAACTAAAAAAATGATGGGGGAGGGAAAGCTGGCGTGCGTATACGTATTTGCCCACATCTGCGTTTTTCCATACACACAAGCGTGGTTCTCAACGTTTATCTACCCATCTACATAAATCAAACACGAAGAGTAAAGAAGTGTAAGTAAGTGCGGTACCTACCTAATCCTACTCTCTATCCCTCGCGATTTGCGCATACGTACGTACGTGCACAAAGCAGTAAAAAGTAAAAGAAAAGTAAAAGCCTAGTGTAGTTGATGTATAAAGAGATAATCCATTGAATGGATCACACACAGAGACAGACACATGATCTTCCTTCTCGGCTTGCTCACTCACACCATCAAATAGATACGTAGAAAATGACACGGTTGATTGCTTAGCCTACTGGACTACCTACACCACACACGATCGAGAGATGAGAAAAAAAGATGGAGCTAGGAGAAGAGCAAAGGTTTGAACTATACATAGCACTCACTCCCTTCAGCAACCAACCAAGCAACCAACTAACCCACGATGACTCTCTTTCTGAAACAAACAGAGAGAAACAAAAATAACCCACCATCAACGAACGAACAACACGAGGAACGACACGAGCACGAGCGAACCACGGCACCAACGGTCGGTCCTCCGGTCGGTCCCTCGTCCCACCGTCCCCCCGTTCCCATCGTCCCCATCACACACATCCACACACACAGCAATCCCCATCTCATACCCTACCATACCCTACCCTACCATCCCCAGCCACGCTACCATTCTATTCTACTCGACAAACACCAATCCCCTTCCCCTTACCCTCCAGCTTTTCCCTCCAGCTTCCCCTCCGCCTCCACCTACGTTTCTGCCTAACTACACACGCCTACGCGTCCCCCACAAAAAAACACAAATACGACACGAATGCGAGGATTGCGAAAGCCAGTCAAAAAAACGTCCAACTGACTAAGTATAATAAGTCAAAGCGTAGAATGTTTAGCTAGCTAGCTAGCTAACGGGTAAGATGTGTTGGTGAGTAGGTGGGTTGGGGGTGATTGGGGCTGTGGCTGTGCTTGTGCTGTGCCCCTAGATGTAGGTAGCTAGGTGGTGAGTGGTGTGAATGAGTGAGGGAGGGAGTGGGGGAGGCGCAGTGTGAAGGGGGTTTGCATATGTGTGGGGGTTTTTTGTATAGTGGTCAGTCGGGGTAAGATAGATGTATGTATGTGGAGGTGGAGGTGGAGCTAAGTAAGGGCGGATAGAAAAAAAAAAGTTTCTGATATTGGAAATTTTGGGGGGCCCCCATGCATGCATGGAAAAGCCGTTGGTTGCAATTATTATTAGCTCCGCAAGCTATATCGGTGACCGGTGAGTGTATGTGTCTTTCCCCGTTTTTTGCTTTTGCGTGTTTTTTTTTAGGGGGGAGTTGTGAGTTGGGGGGGTTCAGCTGTATCTTTTTTAGTTCGGGGTGTTGGTATCATAGGGTTTCTGGCACCTTTCTCTAGTTCGGGTATACAATCATAGGGATCTGGGTATGCGAATGTACATATGTACATGTACACGTGCGGTTGTATGTATGTAGGTATGTATCTGCATAGCTACCTACATACGGGGTATGAATTTGCATATCTGCATGTAACAGAAGTGTTCGCCTCAGTTCTAGATAGACGTAGGTGTGTGGTGATGTATAGCTTAGCGTAGTATCTCGCGTAGCTACCTAGCATGCTATAGATATGTATACATACGTCTACGGTATGCATGGAAAGATGCATGCATGTCTCACTCACGCACGGGAGCTACGTACGGCATGGAAGCGGAAACTAAGGCGATACCTAGTCCCCCTCGAGGGTTGTTGAGAAGGGGTGGGGAATGAGGTTAGGGGGGCGGACGGAAAGGTCACAACAACCCATGGCCCTTTGGTCTGTTTCTATAAAAAGGAAGTGCAGGAGGGAGGTCAAGGTAGTAATCATGGAGGAATGCGTTGTGCCGATTGTTATCCCTCGTGATTCGGTTGGGGTGGTTGTTGGCCGGGGAAGGTCAAGGGAGAGCGAGAGATGGCGTCGGCGTTGGGATACGAGCAACGACGACGGGCGTGGCGTGGCGATGGAAAAGGGTAAAGAGGGATGGGCGAGGTGGAGATGGTTAGTCTACGGGTGAGTTGGTGGGTGTGGATAGGAGGTAGGTAGGTGTAGGTGTAGGTTGAGGCGAAAGATGGCGTCCTCGTATAGGTGGGAGAGGCGTCTGCGGGAGGTTTGGAAGAGGGAAGGGGTGGGCAAGGGGAAGATTGTCGTCCATGCCATATTGGCGATAGGATGAATAGAGGATTCCTTTTTTAGGTTTTGAAAGGGGAGATCCTTGGGCGTCGCTGTCCGGATGGATGGCTGGATGTAGATAGGCGGGAAATGGACACATGGCAGTTGGTCCCTGTGCGTGTTTGGGGGTGGTGGTGGCGCCGGGTCTGTCGAGGCGGAACGGATTGATCAGAGTTAAGAGATTGCGGAGTAATGAGCATCCCGCGTCAGGTCATGGTGGAGATGAGCGTATGCTGAACCGGACGCAGGAGCTGGACTGGGGTGCATGCTGACTAGCTTTCCGTGATCGCATCATAGCATTGGGTCGAAGTGAGTTTGGACTGATATCATGGTGATGAAGACCGAATGGGCGAACAGGTACGCGGGCGCTGTTATGAGGTTGTTCCTGTTGCTTTGCATTGGAGTTATTGATTGAAGTTTCAAAGGGGTGAAGGGAGAGCGAGAAGGTGCAGGGCTAAGGAATATCTAGTGCACAAGATGGTGGCAGGTACATGAAGATGGACCTGTCTACCTACTACACCTAGTAGGCGTGGACGAATTCATGCAAGCCTAGAACGTCATGTACTTGAAAATGGAGAAGATCGGATGCGCTGTCTCTTGCACGGAAGGGCAGAAGGTCTGTGGTGTGGCCTCAGCCTGTGGGTAGCAGATTGGGTTAAGGGTATCGCAAGGTGGTTGGCTGACAAGTGACGGGGGGAGAAAGGGACCGACGTGACAAGAGCACATGTGCTTCCGTCGGACATGGGCATGGAGATGGCATGGCTCGCATCTTGTGTGCAAGTGTCGCCTACCCACGCTCTTGACCGGTAGTTGACCATTCCACCGGTACGACCGACAGGGTTGTACTTATTTTAAGCTTGGTCGCCGACCTGGAGAACATGTCAAAGCGGCCGCACAGTGCGTACCGTACACAGACCAAACCAGTACAGAGCACACACACATGGCTACCACTTGTGGACCGTTCTGGAGCTGGAAAAATGCAATGGCGTGGCTTGCAGACATTTGCTTGAAACGGTTGTATTGCGCACGCCCGCCGGTGGTGGTGGCGAGAGGCTGCCATGGCAGGCTGGCAGGCTGGCGAGCAACGTTGGGGTCCCAATTTCTTGTTTTTCCCTACCGATTTGGCTGTGTTGTACTCAATGTACATGGCAGATGGCGTCAGGCCAGTGGATGGGTGCACGCATTCGGTCGAATCAGTCAGCACTCGCTGTACAGTTGTATGCAAGATGGCGAGCTGGCCTGGACGATTCGATTCGATTTTCTTGTCTTGTCAGCCCTGGTTGTTCCCTCTCCAACACTGTGTCCGACCAGCATGGGCTGCCCTGGTCTGGAAATCTAGGGTAAAAGAGTTTATCATCTCTAAATTTAACCTCATCATGTCGTCGTTAGTCCCAACCTCATCTTGGGGAGGTGATGAATGCTTGTCCCTGCATGGGGTCTTGTTACGTAGCCTGTCAATGGCCACCATTTGCTGTGCTTGAACCTGCTTTTGATGAGCACAATGACGATGACGATGCCACCTGGGGGACTGGGTGCTCACAGCTTCTCGGGTTCTCTTTCCCAGGCAGTCGCGGAGTCTCGTACATCGCGTCTATTGCTGTTTTTTCCTTTTGGCTGGAAAGGAATCAAAAGGGCGGAACGCAAGGCACCGACCACCACCAACCACACCGCACATGGGCGCACGCGGCGCACCTACACGCATGCGCCCATAGTATGCACATGCATTCCTAGATGGGACCCGTTCAACACGGCAGCGGAACGAGCGAGAGAGTTCATAGCGCAGGAACGGTACTGCACATGGCTTGGGTAAGGAAGATGGATGGATGGATGGATACTCGATTGATTGATTGGGGCCGAGTCACGGTTTTGTGAGATTTGGCAGTGATACACGTAACAAAAACCCCGTCTGAGATGTGAAGCGTAGGTAGGTAGGTAGGTAGGTGGTGAAGGCATCCATCCACCCATCCTCCAACTCGTTCATGGATGGAAGGGACGGGTGAGCAGCCGGCGTATGGGTGGCTCGTGGCAGGCTCTGCACATTATTGGTGACAGATCAGGCCGCCCCAGGGAGCTCGCCTAGGTAGCAAACCCCTCGGCCAAATTTTCTTCTGGCTGCAACAATCAATGAGCTGCACAACGAATGCAGACGAAGGAGTCTAGGCTGGATGTTCGATGTCTGAATGGTTGTACTGAGGCGGTTTTTCTATTTAGCCAACACAGGTGGTGGCAACCGAGGTGAGGTGATCATGGTACTATTGATAGCATCCATCAATGGGTCTTTCAGACATCTTCTACATGATGATTAGGTATCTGTGGTCGAATCGAAATAAACATCTTGATTGAAGAGTAGCGTTTTGTGTATTGTTGACTGGCTCTTACGGGCTGGAGAGCTTATTAGCAGGCACGCAGGCAAGACGAGATGGAACGCGGGCAACACCGAGTAACAACGTGGCAGGGATGTGGACGGGCTGAGGAGTGGCGCTAACCCCACGCGGTCTAGTTTTCATGCGCGGGGCAGGTGGGGCTATTTTTGGCTTTTGGCTTTCTGGAGCCAGTCCGTGCATCAAGGGGGCTAGTGCCGATCGGGCTTAGCCCCCATCCAGAGTGGTTAGAGAGAGATCGCCTGTCACTAATGACCTTCATCGCTTGGAATGAACCGAAGTGAATCATATTGCACCCACCTTGCCTTCGTTTGCCTTTTTTTCCCCCCTTCGCTTTTCCTCTTTCCTCGAACGAACGTGCGCACCATTTGGCCGTGGGTACTTGGCCTCTGACCCCGCTATTCTACTGACCAACTCCTCCCACTTTTTAGACCCTTTGGTGACGTTGCTACTGCTGCCCCAATATACCTGTTCCTGTGACCGATGATTGCGTCCGCTGGAAAGAGCTTCATCAAACCAGTCGTTTCATCATTGTCCCGTAGTGGCTGTTATTGTCATCTTTGCTCAACATGACATACAGTGGTCCCATTATGCAGCCTCGCGTGGGCCGGTTTGCTGGAGTAATAGTAATGAGTAGTATGTATCGAAACGATGGCGATAACAACGATACCAACGAATGGACAGTTGCAGCTAAAGATGGGTGAGTAAGCTCCCTCAGCGCCACCATATTTCCCCGACGGCCATTGCCTCCCTACTAATAATCGTTATCCTCCACACTGAATGCCTTCTTCCGTTTGCGCCCCAGGGCTGGGGCAGCGAACGCACTGTACTGGACTGCACATTAGAGTGCCGGCCGGGTCACGGTATGTCTGGATGTATGTGCGCGTGGGCGTATGTATGTAATGTACCGCATGCCTGCAAACTCTACTGGGCAGGCTTCAAAGTTACAGGCCGCCAGAACCATTGCAGGACAGAGCAGGGGGCGCGAGACACAGTGCCGGAAGCCTTCCAGGCCTAGCAGTCTTGGACCAGCCCGCCCGACGAAGCCGAGGGGTCCAATGTCCAATGCCCTGGAATAAGCTTGATGCCCCACGGGAGTTACACCGGGGGCTATGTCATACGAGCGAGCAGGAGCCAGACGTGAATCACTCCATCGCATTCGCGTCTACGCTACCTATCTTCTATCTAGGCCCTAATACCGTAGGCCTAGTACCGCCCAGTCCATAGCTCCCGCCTACACATTCACCCCCCTTCCCTGCTAGTCCAGCCTAGCCCCCTCCCGTCTCATTGTTTACCGGCCGCCCAGCTGCCCTCCTGGTCACCCACGCTACCCTCCTGGTACCCTCCTGGGGGCGTCTCCTTCCCGCATTCACTGACAGGGCTCCCTGTCCCTTCGTCTCTGCACCGAAGCACAAGTCACTCTGCTGTCTCCTCTAGACTGAGGCCTGGTCCGGATATCGCAGACATGGTATGGGCATAGACCATCTTGCAGGGGGAGGGGGGGTCCCTTCTCTCTACCCATGCCAATGGTCCATACACAGACAATACACAGTCCACACTCGACAATCCACACTCACAGTCCGCCAGTCACCCACCCCCTCGTCAATACTTCTGCTTTCGTGCTCGTCACTCGGCCTGCCCTGTCCGACACATACTTGGCCGGCTCTCACTGTCGATTGTCTTCATTCAGCCCAAGCTTAATCTCCCCGATTCGCTCCCCGACTTGTAACCTATATACATATCCCCAAACATCCTCAAACAGTTCGCCATCAGCCTCCAGCTTCAGTGCTCCTGTCCGCCCCTTTGCGCCATCCTCATCCCATTCCGCCCCCGATTTCTCCCCTCGCTTTCATCGCCTACCTAGATCTGCGACCCGCATAAACTCAGCCTCCCCCGCCTGCTACCAATCCACTCCACCTCCTTCTAATCATCCTCCTTTGCTTCGTTTCGCCCCCCTCTCTCACCCAAGAGGCCGCTTGAAGACAAACTACTAAAACGTCATTCAACCTACCACGCAACTTCTTCGAACTCGACCAACCATCGCACTCTCTTCTCAACCTCAAGTCTTCCTACTTTCGCAATGGCAGGTCCCGGCGGTGGCCCATCCAGACGCAGTCACACCAAGTCTCGCAAAGGCTGCAAAACCTGCAAGAAGAGGCATATCCGCTGTGATGAAACCTTCCCGCAATGGTTCGTCCGAGAAACCCTACCATGTTCCGTATCTGTTACAAATGCTGACTATTTCTCCAGTCGCAATTGCACGAAGCACCAGGTTCGATGTGACTACATGGACAGCCCCACGGCAATGATCCCAGAGTCACCCAAGTCACCTCAACATCCAAATCTTCTATGGACTCCTGAGATCGACTCCATGATTGAGCTTTGGCGGCAGACGGGAGAGTTCCCCTTTCCTGAATTGAGAGTGTATCCCCAACCGCAATGGCGGGCTTTCCACAAGACCGATCTTCGTCTGATTCATCACCTTGCGTCTATTTCAGCAGAGATGTTCAGGAATCGAACATCAAAGCTCACTCTTTGGGCAGATATGTTACCAAAGTAAGCATTTTATTTCGTCGTATTCACGTCCGCGATCTCGTGTTCGGTAAACACTGCACAAGGATTCTTCTGACCATCGCACCCCAGATTCCTGAGTATTGCCGCATCTCACCCGTTCGTTATGCATTCTATTCTTGCATTTTCTGCATCGCATCTGGCGTGGATTGGCAAGTCGAATGAGACGCGCAGTCTGGCCTTTCATCATGCCGGCATCGCTCTGAAGGGTTTGCATGAGGGTATTGCGAATTTCACCAAAGTTAACTCTGATGCGGTGCTCGCGTCATCGCTGCTCCTCGCTTGGCAGGCCACAGATTGGTAGGTACTCCTTGTACTGGTCGTCAACTGACGGAAATGGATCGCCGCTAACGAATGAATCGAATAGGCGAGGATGGGCCTCTCTGGTAACCGGCACAAAGACTGTGAGTAACGCGTCCCCAATGTTTTGCTTCTTGCTTTACTGATACATGAGTTACAGGTCATTTCAGCTATGCAACAATGGAGGCATGAATCCGTTTTCGCAGATTATATCGCAGAACACACCCCTATGCCCAATAAAAGTTTCATGGAGTCCATCACGTCGCCAATCACTCAAGAAATGCGCAGGGAACACATTCACGTTATATCCGACCTTCAAGATTCTCTGAACCGATTGCAACCGTACCTTAGTCTCAATCGACATGAACAGGAAGGCAAATGGGTTGATCAGCTACGGGGCTATCTCGATCGTCTGAAAGCCGCCGGCGCAGCGCAGACAGCTGAGGAGCAGTTCAGTCAACTGTATGCTCTCCGCAAGTGGCTGTTCTGGGTCCCCATCACACTTCTCCACGCCAAGCGCGCCGACGCTACCGTTTTGGTTGTGCTTTCGCATTTCTACGCGACTGCTTTGGCATTGGAGCCAATGTTCCCAGACATTGGGGCTGTCTTCTGCGCAGACCTATCCTTGGGACCCCTGGAAGAGATCAGGGCCATCGTACAGGGCTACCAGGATCCTGCCTACGACGATCGCACCCAATCGGTGTCCTATCTCATCCAGTTCCCAAGCCAGATCGCCGCATCATATAAGAGCAGGCGGGATTGGGCAAGACAACAGGTCGGCGAGGGTTCACCGGTGCAGCAGACGCCATACGGTTTGGAGACACTAAACCTGGACCCTCAGAACCAAATCACGGCTCAGTACAGTTACGGCCAGAGCCTGAGCCCGGCATTCGCGCCCTCGCCGCTGAGTTTCTTCCCGACGTCGAGCCTCCCCTCCGGGCAGACATCCCCCTACTTGGAGGTGCCGCCGCGCACATCGGTTGAGCAGCAGTACGTCAGTAGTAGCGCGTCATATACGTCTCCGCTGGGGTCGCCGGCAGCCGCACTGCCCCCCTACCCGCCTGTAGAAGAGCACGTGTTCAATTTCGGTATGCCTATGTACCACCACAGCGGGTTCGTGACGACTCCTACTACCATCTGGACCTAAAGAAACGCGGCTGAACGATCGTCCAGGGACTCAACGTTGAAACCTCAGCCTCTCCCCCATCCCTCCAGCACCACCTCGCAGGTGAGATCGGGTCTTGGAAAAGCACCCGTCCTCCCTCCGCTCTCCACCCAGGGCGGCTCCAGCGTTCCTTACCAGTACCAGTCGCTGCAGTTGCCGCCGCTTCCCTTGCCGCAATATAGCGGTGCTTAAGAGGACCTCACACCCACCAACAATATCCACTCACTCTCGCAAAGATACCCCACCTCGCGCGCGCCTCCATTTTTTTACGACTTTTACGATATTTTTTTTTCGGCCGATCCGAGCACTCGGTGTAACCCGACGTTGCCGCCCCAGGAGTTTTATACCTTACCATTATGAATAGTGTCTTTTTTTTTATTTCTATATGCGTCAAACGATATCCACAAATGCGGTGCGCGCCACAGCGGGTATGCGATGCGGCCAGCCGTCTGACCTCAGCGGCCTTGTTTCCGCATCACCCGCCAACGCGTGTTGAGCCATTTCCTTTCCTCTTTCCTCTCGATTATTCCTATATTTTTTTTCATGTATGTAACAATATGACTATCTCATGTACGCGGGATATCTTGTTGGTCTTTTCTTTACGAGACTGGTGGTTGTTGTGATGCATTTTTTTCCTGTTAGCGAGAGCGCAAAGCGTGGTTGATGTAGTCTTGGCATGAATTGAAATGTTGGTGCAAAAAATAGGTCGTTTATTCAACATCACTAACGTAACTCTCCTTGCTTTGGAAATCCCGGTGCTTTGGTTTTCTCTCCTCTTCTTTTTGCTTTGTTTCCTTGCGGTGCAGGGCTATCGGGCTGGATCTTCCCCGGTCGTTCCTGACCTTCCTTCGCTTCCTACCAGCAGAATAGAAAAAAACCGCCTTCTAGGAAATGCATACTCATGCACTTACTCAATAAACCTACTTTCACTAATCATCTTCCCAACCACACAATATCGATAATATTTATTTCATCTACCAGCAAATCTTGAACTGAAGTAGCGAATTCATCTCCGTGTTCCAGACTTCCTCCCAGGTCAAATCAAGACCTCCCTCTCTCGCTTAGGTACCGACCTGCACTTGCCTGCCCGCAGAACTATGTTCGAGACGAGCCGGAAGGATCATGAAAAAAAACACACACACAAACATACTATGTGTACGTATACACATCAACGGGATCAATAACTCCAATGCATCATCATGACATGTACGCAATCTACTCTCACACACCCACGTAAGCCTTCGACAGAATCGATGGTAAGATAAAAATAGGCATAGAGCATATATTATAGCCAGGTATACCAACTATACAAGACGTACCCACGTACGTATGCGCGCATGTAACTACGGTATGTACCTCTTGAATTCATGGGCGTTTGGGCGGGGGAGTATAAGATAGAGTGGTTCCAGGCAGGCCGCCAAGCGAGCTGCGAAGAGGGGGGTGGGTTGTTTGGTACCGAAGTTTTGAAATGCTGGGAGGGATGGAAGGGAAGGTTTCGTCTCCTTGTTCCTTGTTCTTTTTTTTTTGTTTTCATGACTGGAGCTTCGCTTTCGGGTTCTGGGGTAGGGATAAGGGTACATTGGGGAAGGTACCTAAGGCGTACCGTACCGTACCGTCCGTCCAGAGAAACATGCATTACCTAGATGAACTTGATGGTCGCGCGTGCGCGAGAGTTGTGGATTGTGAGAAGTAGGGGAAAGAAAAAAAAAAGCCGATGGAAGCCGTTCGATACAATTGTAATTTAGTGTTTTTTCTTTCTGGCTTTACTACGAAGGACTAACCCCATAAAGGGCACGGAGGAAATGACGCAGAGGGAGAGGAAAAGCAAAGATGAACCAACAAAAAGAAAAAAAACAACGCGTGCCGTGCCATTCGGGGTATGCGCCTTGACTAGGACAGTGTACTTGACAAGGAGGCAAAAAAATGCACGAGGCTGCACTGTAAGCCTGTAACCTGTATGTACACAAACAAACCTCCTACACGTAGAGTATCAGGTATCCAACCAACCACCAACAATAATCATGACACATCAATTGGGACACCTAACCCAATCAACCCCAACTCCCTCCCTCATCCCTCATCGAGAGCCTCACGCAACTGCTTTGCCCCTCCTTCTCAACACCACCCCCCGGCCGGTCTACACACCAACCCACCTATGATCTATCCCACGTTTGGGCCGTCCGTCGTCCCTCCCCCAAACCAGCCTAGCCAGCCAAACAACCAAACAGGGAAAGTCCACCAAAAAAATAAAAGAAGGGCCAGACAGGGGCGAGCGAAAGTGCGAAGAGACAGACAGGAACGGCGGCGCGCTGCTCCAAGCTGGCGGGTCTAGTGTTTAGAGTACTGTACGCTATGGGTGGCTGGCTAATCGGTCCAAGTCACGACACCCCAGGTAGGGGTTGTTGTACTGTACTTAGGGTAGATTCGGGTAGTGTAGTGTAGTAGGGTAACTTAGTAAGTCAAGTCGGTTTTCACGCCGGTCCGTCACCGCCGACTTACGGAAGACTGGGTGGAGCTTAGGTAATTAAGGATATGAGAAGGGAACTCGCCCATCATCATCATTCGCAATGATCGCATTGCGCAGTATGTAAGCCCAAGCTTATCGCGTGGTTGATAGGGAATCATTGCGGAAAGCGGGATCGCTGGATGGATGGAGAAAACGCACGAGCGATTTTCGACCTCGATCTGACAGTCCTGTCCTGTCCTGTCATCTCGAACGAAACGAAAAAGAGAGAAAGCGAAGAAAGAGACTAGTTTGAAAAAGGGGACCCTGCATCTTTCTTCTTCTTTCCACTCCGCTTTCGCCTTTCGCCCCCTCCCCCCTACCTAGTCCCTCTTTTCGTTACTCTGTGTCCCCCCCTTCGACGCGCTAACTCAAGTCCTGCACACAACTTTCTCCTTAAAATAAACACACAGGCTAGCCTGGATTGGGAAGCGAGTGCGAGCCTTGCACGTGATTTCTCCATTAAACAGTGGTGGGTTTGTATGCGCGGGTGGTGCTTCAACCACGTGTGTGGCGTCTGTACGTGCCGAGAGTTTAGAAGGTACAAAAGGTACAGTAGAGCGTTTAGATCTCGCGCTGGGGATCAAAACAGAAGAGGATATGATCTTCGTCAGGCCGCCGACCGTAATCGAGATTTGGGGCGGGCGGCCTTGGGGGGGGATCGAGAA
The DNA here is from genome assembly GCA_023627715.1 of Periconia sp. R9002. Lineage (NCBI taxonomy): Eukaryota > Fungi > Ascomycota > Dothideomycetes > Pleosporales > Periconiaceae > Periconia > Periconia sp. R9002. The sequence continues at coordinate 65,115 of JAMAHW010000053.1, read as the reverse complement.
AACAGTTGCATAGGTACGTACTTGGTACATGGGGTAAAAAAGGAGGCTGTTTGCTGCTGCATCATGGATCGTCATCGAGATTTGACGGATGGAAGGTGATGGTTGTTCCTGCGCGTGCCTTGTTGTTGACATGACCCCCCCCCCTATCTTCTCAACGTGGGCGCGTCGATGCGCGCACTGCCACATGTGCATTCATTAATGACGATCGCGCAGGATTGGCCGGTGAGGAATGGGAGGGTTGTTGTTGTTCGTTAGGAGGTTGGTTGATTTTACGTTATTCACAATGTATCACGTACTGCGTCTTGCGATAAGCGTACATGTAGGCAGGTAGGTAGGGGGCGCTGCGGCGGCAGTTGGGACAGACATTGTGGGTTCTTTCTCGACAGTGTTTGGCTGGCTGTGCAGAATGCAGGACCGTGGCCATTGCTCACCTTTCCAGTACATACATACACTAGTAGCTGATCTGATGAGGGGAGGATGAGGTGTACAGCGAGGTTCACAACAAGGCATTCTTCATATCAGTTGGAGTGTTATAGGTAGTGTGTATGTGTCGAGTGAGACACGACCAATACTAGAAAGCGTGTGGTTTACGCTTTCTGTTCAGATCCATGATGGTGATCCCATGATTGTACCGCTTTGGGGTTCGGTGAGAGTAGCAATGCCACCGTCAGCAAGTCTTGTCCTCGACTCTTTGGAGGTGGTTTTGGACCCCATGCATCGGGTCATTTTCGTCATCAAAAGATTCAGGTAACCAAGAAACTACCAGCCAACCAATCCATCCACCGTCGCATAACGTGGCACAAAGCAAATCAAAAAAAAGTCCTGCCCCCAGATAATCAAGCTAATCTTAAGCTCCTAAAAAAAATCCCTGACCCTTCCGTCCGTACGCTTGTCCCTTTCCTCCTGCCTACCTGTGCACGCGCTCCTGCGAGTTGCTCAGATCGGGCCTCGTCTAAGCTTCACTTTCCCCTCTCTATCCCTGACCAAAAAATCCTACTGCCTTTTTTTTCCTTCTTCCTCTTTCGCCCTTTTCCTTTCTTTTCCTTCCTGAGCTGCTTCCAAGCAAAAGCCACCTACCCAAGGATCCTTGCAAGGAACGTGCGTAGTTTTTGGCTTTGGGTGTGCGGGAGCCAGACGTTAGCGCCATGCACCATCGCCTACCCATGCTGAGTGTCAAAACGCTATTGTATGGGGGTGGGCTGGCGTGCGTGGTTGGCCGGTACGCAGGCCGAGCGAGACGAGACGACGGTGAACAGAGGGAGAGGAAGGGATTGGCTTCAACTTACCTAACAATGCATGACCCGCCCGACCGAACATGGCTGGGCCACGCCGTTGTCCTTGCAGCAGATGATAGAAAACTGTCCGTGTGTTTTTCTTTGGGGCCCGACGGAATAGACGGCCGCCGGTCGGTCGGTCGGTCGGACAAGCGACCACTAGGTGGTGAGTGGCTGGCGGTTGGGGTTGATTCTCTTGTAGTGGTGTTAGTTCGGGTCGAGAAGCGATTCAGATATCTTGCTAGTTACACATCGATGCCGGTGCTGCTCTGTCATCAAGGTCGGTCCGATAGGACAGAGCTGAAGGAAAGATCAGATCATTTTTCTATCCGAAAAGTTGACGGTTCTGGTCTTCTTCCTGCAACTACTTCACCGGTCATTACCTAACGGACTACAGGAACTACAAACGACTTAGTCGTTAACCACCTTAAAGCTCACCAGACATCAAGAGAAAACCACAGCCAGCACCAGCTATTCCACGTCGAGTCAAGCCAAGCCAAGTCAAATGACGGACTCCGTCTACCTAACACTTTTAGCACGTAAAAGCATCGACTCAAACCGACCCAAGATTCAACCTCAACCCTCAAACCCCAACCTAACCAACGGTCCACTACCATCCCCGCTACCACAACTAGCCCATCCGTCCGTCACACTGTCTTTACTGATCGACATCCCTTTACCCCCTTCCCAACCACCGACCCGATCCGATCCCTGAAAACAAAGGAACCGTTTGTTTCTCACGACTCGTTGTTCATCGTCTACACCTTCTTAGTTGACACTTCTTCTTTTCTAGCGTACCGTGCTTTGCTTGTCCCTGTGTGTGGAGCACGCGACGATCGACGGTGTTGCGCTGTTGTGGGTCGGCGGTTAGCGAGCGAGTGCCCGGTCGCTTTATGAAGTCCTTGAACTAATGAGTTGGGTTTTATCTACATCCTGATGCAGATAGTCTCGAGCGTAGGTTGCTGTTGTTGTTTATGTTTAGAAATTTTGGGGGAAGGAGGAGATGCTTGTTTGGTGCCTACAACGACTGAGTAATGTTGGACATTTTTCACACTATTTTCCAGAAGAGAGAATCAACTTCGCTACGAATCAACTTGATATACTCCCAAAAGCTACTCATAGCTATTTTGCTTGCAACTCGGGGGATATCAGTAGTAACTATACTCGTCACTTTCATGCTTGTAGAAGGGCATAGCAGTCATAACAAACTCGCATGAAATACGTTATTAAAGCTGTTTTCATCGGGACAACAGTGAGACATAACGGCTCGATTAATTGATGTTGGGTTTGATAAGAAAAGGATAATTTTGTACATTGGTCAAGGAATGAAGTTCGAACAAGAGTTTCTACGACACAATAGAAAACTACAAGAAGCACAATATTGTAGCTCACACCCCCAAAAACCTCATAACCCAAACCATCAAACACTCAACCCCATCTCTCTCAAACGTCCCATCCCCATCCCAACAACCCTCCTCCCGCCCAGACAATTCACTCGTATACCTCACCCCAATCACTATACTCCAAAAACACAACCACATCCACATACACCTTCCCCATCCTCCAACTCCCTCCCTCCTTCCCATTCAACGCCGTACAGAAACTATCATCTTTACCCAACACACACGACTTCTCACCCCTCCCTCCCTCCCCATCCATCCATCATATTCAACATTTCTCCCTACCCCGCCCCATCCGTCCGTCCGTTCACGACTAACTATCTCGAATAGCAAGCTTGAGATGAGGACTTGTGAGATATAAACGCTGGAATCTTTGTCGCTGGGAGAAAAAGGAGGGCGGATGTCGTGTTGAAAGTAGATGTTCGAGTGATGTATATGCGTGTAGGGGTGGAGTTTTAGGAGAGGGGTAGTTTGTGGTGATGTGGTGGATGGGGAGGAGTGGGGTGAGGGAAAGGAGGGCGTGAGGGGGGGGGAGGAATGGTATGGGAGGTTTGTTGACGTAGTATCAATTTTTTTTTCTTCATTGGGCATGGAGGAGTGTGTAGGGGGGTTCGGGTATTGATGAAGGTAGAACTGAGTACTGGGGGATGGATACTACCTTCTTCTTGTAGAATAGAGAAGATAAGACATCTAGCCTGGGACGATGTGATTAGAAGAACTGAGATTTTTTGTTTTTGGGGTTTGGTGTGGTTAGGACGAAGGCGGGGTGGCAATTGTTTGGTGGGCGAGGGAGGAGGGGGGAGTTGGTGATGGAGTACAGTAGTTAAGATTTTGTTTTCTAGGTGGGAGGGAGTGGGTGGGAGGAGGAGGAAGGGTACTGGTGTTTGTTGGTGAGGTGATGGGATGAGATAGGTGGAGGAATGTAGGCTAGGAAATCTTGTAAGGTTTGAACGATTTTTGTCAAGTCACTGGTGAATAACTGTTGTGGGGTTGTGATCGTTATTACCGTTGTACCTGGGGTTTGTGGATTATATGTGTATGAAGAGGTACGAGGTAGGGAATTGGTGTGATTGGGATGTGAATGAAAGGAAAGAGATTTCGTAGTCAGTGGTATGATGTATGCTCATGAGACTTGAAGGTGAAGTTGGTTAGTGAATTGGGTATTTGAGAGGGTTCTTTTGTCTTTCTTTTTGTCGCTGCTGCTTTTACATGTCTCTATACACTGCACTCTTTCTCTATCTTTCACGTCACGTGATGGTGTGATGTGAGTCTTCCGAGGCTGGCACTGGCGCACATTCTTCTTCTGCACGGTAGATCTCCTACACTCTAAAATACAGTAAATATTCTTTGCGTGAACGTCCGTCGTTTCCTTAGAGACTGCGGCCGCGCTGCGAACTACCTCGTGTTTCTCTTACTTCAAATCAATGTTACTAACGTCTCAAGTGCTATCACTTACACCTCCTTCTATCGACCTCCCACTAACACCTATAATTAAGACATCTATTTGGTTTTAATCTCTTTCTCTCGAACTCTTTCTCTCCACCTTTTCATCACCTTTCACTATTTACCCCACAACACTGGCGTGGGCAACGAATCTGTCTCAGGCTCCACAACTCTACCAAGCTCAGAGCTACCACACTGACACGCCCTCTCCTCGACAGACTTCACAGATTCAGACGCGCCAAATATGTTGACCGAGGCGACTTTGCCGGTAAACATCAGTCCCAGGCATCCGGTCACCTTCAAGTTCAGCGATTGCCCAGCTTCCCCTGTCCCCAAAGTTCTGGCTGGCGATGAGAATTCCGGCATTCCCCCCCATCTTAAGCCAGCGAAAATGACAGGCGAAGAAATGAGAAAACTTTTACATGTCATCACTGCACGCCATGGATATCTTCCAAGTTCGACGAGTTCGTGCGGAGATCACATTAGTGTCGAAATCACGAACAAGCTGGTAGGCGATAACTCTTGGTTCGCTCACTATGTGATTGGCGAATTTTCCCACGACACCATGCAAACGGCGATGACAAATTTCAACATCGCTGCACAATACTATTTAATGCCACCTGAGTCTCAATCGATGGAAATGACGCTCCAGGCCCAATACCGGAAACACGGAGATTTCTTGAAAGCAATGAGCTCGCTTGAAGATGCTCGCCGCTCAGCCTATGCACACGCGGGAAATGATGCCCAGGATAAATTGGAAAAGAACTCTCAAGATAGTGCTCAGGACTTCAAAAATACACTTACGATTCAGCGGAATTTCTACAATACAGAATTAGCTTATCCTATGACACCTAAACACCTTCAGATTGTCAGTCGCGCCACCGCCGAGCAGTTATTAATGATTCCATACCAAGAACGACAGGAAGCAGATCGAATCAATTTCTGGAGGCATAAGATGACGAGAGATATTATGGCGCAATGGCTCCATGAGGTGTGTGAAAGCGTCGACTTGCGGTAGGCAACTTTTTCTCGTCCCAGGAAGCGGTATATGCTAATAGCTACGTAGTTCTTTGCTCACAACTCAGAAGTTCCAAGAACAGTGGGCCACCCGATTCGTATACATGGCCGATCGAATGGTCATGCATAAGCTCATCCCCGAAATGCTGGCACAACAGTTGGCTACACGCTTTGACAACGTGACCACCCATCCATCAGTTAAGAAGGACAACCCCCGAGATGACCTTAGGCAATACTGGAAGGATCTAGACGGAATTTTCCAAGAAGAAAAAGATGGCGGTTGGAAAGATGTGCCAGTCCTGGTGAAAACGTGCTTCAAACGTAAGGATGCGGCACCTCTGGAGCCACCCAAAAAGAGGCTGCGTGGCAATCTATTCTGACTGAGACGTTTTATCTCGAAATCTTTGCAAAGATGCAGGGCTTTGGGGATGTATTACCTCCAATAGCCAGGGAATCAAGGAGACACTGGGTTTTGCGGAATATTCCAGCATCCTCGAATGCTGAGTCTTGGTATATCTATCTGAGTATTTGATACAAAGAATTGGAGAATGGTTACTCGGCAGTAGCTGGGGATTCACAATACTGGGAGGATATGGATATTACTCCCGGGAGATACTAGAGGAAATCCCTCTGGACGATTCTTTCATGATTTCTATTTCGTCTTTAACCGTCTTTCATGACGTGGAGGCACACTAGATCCTACCACAATTGATAGTTTAGGTTCACTCTATCTTGCTTCCCATGTGGGACAAACATGCATATGATTTATCCTCAATACAATGATTTATTTCCTACAATAATCTCCAAAACTCTCGATTGACTTACGTGCGTGCCTCTCCCTTCATCTATGTGTGATACCGCGACCGATTTTTGAAACCCTCGCAACAGTGAACAAAACACCACAATTCTTCACAAAAACGAATAGAAAAAAGCCCCTTCCTTTCTGCTGGTCCATCAACTACAGAGGGGTGACACGCCGGGAGGTCATATATTAGGAGGACTAATAGGTTCTACGAACTAGAAGCTCTACGACCTACATAGTATGTGTGGTGTAGTTATCTAATTTGTGAATAAAACCTAGTACACTAGCTACCCGATATGTGACCTCCCGGCATGTCACCCTGTACAAAACAACAACCAGAATCCCCACCTACCACGCTACACCAATCTACCCCCATCCGTAGCTTCCGCCCCAATAGAAACACTAGTCCCACCCCAATCCAATCTCCACCCACCAACCAACCCACCCCACAACGCTCAATCGCTTATCACATCCACAAACAAACAAAATTCTTCGTTCAGCAGACAAATTACTCCCTATATATTCCACATAATTCCCTACTTCTTCCATCAATTCCACCCAATCATCTCAGCGCATTTGGCGCCGAACATCAATCTTCGATGGTCTAGTGGTCATGATTTCCGCTTGTCAATCCTTCTTTCCAATGGGATAACAAGCGCGGGAGACCGGGGTTCGATTCCCCGTCGGAGAGTCCTTTTTTTGTGAACATGAACATCTTTTTTTGCGGGGGGGATTGGGGGGTTGGATGGAGGGCGGATTGGGGATTTTTTTTCTCGTTAGGTGGAGATCGATGTTGGAATTGGACTAGACTAGTGTTGCTTTGGGGTTAGTGGGGGAGTAGGGATGTATGACGTATGTTGGGTGGATTGGTGAGGGGTGTTTGGGGGTTGGGGAAGTTTGAAGTTGTTTCAATGTTGTGGATGTGTGGGTTTGTTAATGTGAGGGAGGTGGATAGGGATGATGTTTTAACGTGGTCACCTGGGCGTGTATGGGTTGAATTGGAGTGAATGAATCATAATTTGATATCTTGTGAGGGGTGCCGCACGGCATTGGAGAGATCAATTGATACATGCGTTTGGCTCAACGTGGCACTCAATTTCTTAGATGAATTGGGAACTCATAGAATTGTTATGTTGCTTTTGCTTCAAGCATTTAAACATAGAAGTCCTACGGAAACATGAGCTTTGAGAGCGACTTTGCAATCACTCTCTCCCCACCCCACCTCACCCAACACATCCTCCCCTACGCTCCATTCTCCTTCTTCTTCTCCGCCTCCTCCCTCGCCATCTCCTCCAACATAGGCCGCGCCGGCACCGTCGCAAACCGTGCCATAATCTCAATATTCTTCTCCTTGCTCATCTTGACATCGTTCTTGCTGGCATCCGCCAGCATCTTGAAGTAATCGATGTAGAAGGCCGGGGTGCAGGTGAAGAAGGTGCGGGCCTCGACGTCGAAGGGGTTGGAGAAGGTGTGCGGCGCGCGCGTGGGCACCGTCACGTAGTCGCCCGGCGCGGCGTCCGTGTGCGAATTGTCGGGCCCGTGGAAGCGGACGGTGCCTGCGAGCGTGAGGAACGACTCGTCGTGCATCTCGTGCCAGTGCGCTGGGGGGCCCGAGGTTCCTGGTGGGAGGATGAGCTCAGCAGCGCCGATGCGGTTGTCTGTTTGGGTTGGTGAGGTTAGAAGATGGATCTGTAGGTATTGAGTCCTGCATGAATGGAAATAGAGAAACAGGGTGTGAATGTTTCAACATCCAAATCACTCCCAGAGAATAACGCAAACAACAAGGCAAATACAAAATTAGAAGCGAAGAAGAAAGAAAGTATGCAAGCACCCACCAGTCCTCGAACCATCCTCCATGACCCTACAAACGATATGTCCCAACTTCAAGATATCCCCCGCTTTCGCAGGCACGAAGTTGATGGGGCGGCGGGGCATGGCCATGCCGGCAATCGCTTTGGCGTCGACGTCTTCCATTTTCCTTATTTCTTTTGCAAAATTATCTCTTTCTTCTTTGTACGCGGTTGCAAATCTTTGTTATTGTAGGAAGCGGGCAAATGGGTAGATTCGAGAACAGAATATGAGTCGAAAGACGAACGCGCGTGCGTGTGCAGATTTGTGTAACAAAAGGTAACACTCGAACTCCCGGCTAGGAGTTTTTCTCGTGCGAAAAACCGATATGATAGGACGTTTCCTTGTTTGCTTGCCTTATTGTGCGTGTGCGGAGACCCGAATGTTACGTCGACAAACAACCAACTTCAGCTACGTCCCCTCCATTTTATAGCACCCACCGCCTCAGCCAAGTAGTCACAAGAAAAAACAAAGGGAAAGGCATGAATCCTTCCCTCGTCCCTCGAAATCCCTCCAAGAAATTACGAATCCTTTACAAATCCACAGAGCTGTGCCAAAGCCAAAACACACAAGAGCAATGTCGGGGATACCCAACCCCGACTATCCGAAAGCTATTGCTTTTTTTCATGTGCTCAAACGCTCCTGCGATCAATCACTCACGTACAGTAGCTAGCTAGCTAGCCGCGCTGAGAAGCCGTTGCGTTAGTGCGGGGGAGGGGGAAGAATGTTGTTCAGATGTGAGTGAGCATGACCCTTGTAGGTATCAATCGTTTCCATCGAAGAGGTTTCCCGATTTGGAAGGGTACGGCGGCGGGAGGCAGATGTTTGTCTCGAGCGCACACAAGATGACCTAAGACGAATGGTTAGTGGTGTGAGTGATTGATTACCCGTCGCCAAGTACCGAAGATTTTGTGAAACATAATTTGTAAGATGGGAGCGATGCTTATAATTCCTTTGCGGCGGAGGATTTTGTTGATGACATTTCCAACATGACACGGCTACCTAGTTAATCGATCGCGAAATGCTCTTTCTACACACCATGTCACCCCGATTAAAAACAGTAGCACGAATAGGGCTACGACCCCCAATTTTTGTCAAAATTTGTAGATTTTCTGCTCTAGAAGAGTATCTACAGTCCCCAATTAGAGAACTTTTCTCACTCCAATTCCTCCCTGTAGTCCTCGACGGAGTCCTCGACGGACAAGACCCACGCACAATAAACACCATGAAAGACGCCTCCTATGCTTGGGGAATTCCAGAATTGCTCCGTCCGTTTCGCTTTGTGCAAACGCCAATTTCACCCCTTATCTGCTTTTTCAGCCTGTCCGTTGTCCCAATGCAAGGCAAAGTAATTTGTGGGCGCCAATCAAACGCCAAATGAGATCCCACCCATACTCGCAGCTAAAAAGGTATAGAAAGAGACAGTTCCAACCGAATGTGGTATGTGAAAGAGTCGGCCGAAAAGGACCAGACTCCTTTAATGCAGATTGATTTCCCGTGTTTTTTGTTTTTTTCCTCTCGGTCCGACTGCCTCCGTGGCGCGTCCAAGTGTTCCTTTTCTTAGGCTTTTTACGTTTTCACGTTTTTTTGTTGGTTTTGTGGTTTGAGTTTCTTCCATGGCAGACGCTTCATACTATACCGGTATGAGAGGCGCGGGGTCGTAATTGATACTCGGATCATGTCGTCAGGGAGGCCTGGCCGAGAAAACTCTTGACCTCGCAGCGGCATGATGAACGCGTAGCTCATGTGGAAATGGTATGATAACACCTGGAGCCCCTGATATCCTCTGGATAGGAAAATGAGGTGAGCGAAGCTCTAAAACCTGTCCGAGCCGATGAGTCAAAGACCCTAAGCTTGAGCCGGAATGGGCAAGCCGGTATGGCTGGTAGCCTGTTTCTTTGTAGACCTTGCGCTGTCCTAAATTAGCAAAAGTCAGTATGAAGATATGCATACGCCGGAGGCGCTCAAGAAGATCGCGGAGTTTTCGCGGGACGCGAGCTACGCACTTCTGGCTCGGTTTCGTTGATTTGGCGCTTCTTGGACTTGGATGATGTGCCATTGCTCCGATGCGACTTCTTCTTGGTTTTTGTGGGTTTGGTTTCGCCCTCAACAAAGACGTCGTCGGGAAGGTTGATGCTAGTATTGTTAGCGCAGTCCATATACAGAGCGTATGCCAATACTTACTTGCGGGTGTGCACGACACGGCAGAACATCTTTTCAGAATCCCAGTTCTTGTTGGCCTCTTCCACCATATTCCTGAAAACTGTGACGGGGTATGAGATGTCGAGAGATTTGGAGTCTACTAAAAGTCAGCAATGCACAAAAATGAGATTGATGAGTACTCACCTTCCGGCACAATCAACCCAATGTACAAAGTTGAGGTGTATACCAAAGTGGTTCCATCCTCAGCAGGAGGCTGACCTTCTGCAGGAAGGTCCGCTTTCTTTATCTGGTAATCCATAGACCCTTGTTTGACACGTTCAATTTGATCGGCATTAGCGCATCGATGGACACGGTCGAATTCCTTCATGTAAGGTCGAGCCTTCTTGTCGCTCTGGTCGCTGTCTTCAATGCTTCGCGAAAGCCTAGTGATCTTGGACTTGACAAGACCCTTGAAGTTTTCATCTGCCTCTGGAGTCAAACTTGTGGCAATGACGCTGAGGTAGAACTTGTGGTCTTTTGTGAAAAATGTATGGCGCTGGAGTAGCTCGTCCCACGTGCTCTGTCCGTCTTGTATCCGGGCAGTGATCTCCGCTCCGCGCTTGAATTCATCCATCATAGCTGCCATGGTGGTGCGCGTGACGCCATGCGTGGAGCACATTTGCGGGTAAGCGGGTGTGATGACGGGCATAATGTGAGACCGAGCGACGCGATCTTGGGTGGGGTTCCACACTTGGTGGTTCAAGGGATTGTTCGTGTCGACGTCCTTCAGCATGACAGGTCGGGGCCATGGCCATCGGAGCATTAGGTGGAAGAATTTGCACACGAGCGTCGCGCCACAGGCCTTGGGGAACAGTTGGGCAATCCGTGCCACCATGATAGCCCAAGCGATACCACCAGGATAACCAAATACAGCACCGTAGACCCCCCGCTGATTGGCCCATAATTTGATTGTTCGCAGGGCCAACCTGAAGGACTTATGTTCGGGCACGGCTGCCAACATTTCTTGGACCACACGGGGGCCGTTGATGGTTCGGATGTCGACCTCTTCCAACTTCTGCAAAATGTTTGTGTTGCCAATCAAATCGATATCAGGGGAAATGTTTGATTGGGTGCGAAGAGAACAGTAGACCAAATCTATCGCAATGCCACGGTATTCGATCTTGATAATGGGGACGAAGGCGTCAGGAACCATGACAAACTCGGTGATGTCTTTGGGGTCGCTCATTCCATAGAATATCGCGCGAAATTCTTGGAAGTAGTCTTCTCGTGATACCGTCTTTGGTCCAACAATGCAAGTATCGATATCGGAGGAGGGTCCGAATACGCCGAGCGCGTAGCTGCCGAAGGGAAACACCTTTGCACCGAGCTTCTCTGCGGCTTCTGGTGCAACTCCCTTTTTGATTGCGACCTGCGTGACTAGTTTCTTCGCGGCTTTCTCAAAGTGTTCGAGGACTTGCTTCCTGTGCAGTGTTGGTAGATGAACTAAACAGTTTTGTGGAGATGGATGGCTGCTTACCTGACCTCAGAACCTTCGGGAGTCTCGAAGTTCTCACGCGCCTTCAAACCCTCCACCAAGCGATCGTTGAGTTCCAGATCAGCCTTTGTAGGCGGTGCATTGGAAATGGCCTTGGTGAGGCCCCATTGCTTTTGATTCTCCATGGCAAGTTTTGCGCCCTCGATTGCCTGGTTCGGGGGTGCTGCGGAGGCCGAGCGCTGGGTAGTCGGCGTGTCGAGCGAGCGTGTGCAGTTATGGGATTACCACAAGGTATGCGGAGACCTAAAAGAGATGAGTAGTTTCACGACTCCAGTCCCAGCATCGTCGGCGCGCCCTGCAGCGGTTGGCATGTAGGTTGAAGGAGGAGGTTTGGAGGTTGCAGCTAACTGGTAGCAAACAAGTGACGCTTTGGCCACGCCCCAACACTAGCCACATCCGCCACAGCGGCCAGGATAGTTAGTGTGAAGATGAAGGCCAAGTTTGACGGGATTGATCGACAGGAGTGAATGGTTAACCAAAACATCGGTCAAGTCCGAACCGATGGCTGCTCAGCTTGCTCACCACTTATCGCACAAAAGCGCTCTTGCTTTACTGCCATCTGCTGCTGTCGCCTCTCCCATCGAACTGGTCCGGCGAGAACACGACAAACATTTTAATCGTTGGCCACCACACATCAATCTCATCTACCCATTCCTTGCAGGCCCCTCAGAGACCCAGCCCGACTACAGCAGCACGGAGGAACATAACTCACCCCATTTGAAGCAACACATTCGGGAACGCATTGAAAAAGCTGTACAAACCATCCCGTCATTTCGCATTTCACTATCCGCAGATCCGCCAGGTATCTTTTCCCACAGCAAGCGGAGCAAGACGGTTTGGTTAGGACCTATTTCGGATAGAGTTAGCCAACTCCAAGCAGCGCTGCAGGCTGAGTTCTCCGAATGCGATGCAGACAAGAGGCCCTTTGTTCCACACTTGTCCATTGGGCAAGCTACCAGTGACGCTGGTGCACAGAGACTGAGCGAAACGATCAAAGCCCAGGTCCTCGACTTTACCAAATCGCAGCCTGTTCTGGATTGGGATGTGGATAGAGTCTTTGTGATGGAGCGCAAAGGTTACCATGATCGTTTTCGGGTTGTGGGGGCAATTGAACTGAGCGAAACGTAGTCTCAACGTTGTTATAATTACGATCCTACAATCACTGCTTTGAGTCTTGCCCGATTTCGATTGCAACACGGCATTCGCACATACTCCCTTTCTCCCCGGAATTATATCAGCATTAAAACAATGCGAGAAGCCCAGCCATCAAACCAACGATCCTCGTGAAAGACTGATGCACGTCCGTCAAAGCAAACGCAGCATTGGATGGAGTTGCGGACGACGCACCCGAGCCACTCGCTGCTGAAGAAGTCGATGCCCTAGAAGAGGAAGACGAAGAATGAGTGCCCGTCGAGCTAGATTGATTCCCACCCTGCGACGAAGAACCTGAGGTTGGTGTAGCAATGACCGCTATCGTACCACAAATTAGTTTGATCGTTGTACATCGTTCAAACATCCACAGATGAATTCACACGGCTAGGAAGTGACTTACAGCTATCGACGCTTCGTAAGAGTGAGAATGCTGCAGTGCCGCCAATTTCCGTCGGCCAACACGCTAGATTGGACACCTCGCCGCTCTCCACACCCGCAGATGCTATAATCACGCCTGTATTACAAAGATATCTCTCACAGGGGACCGAGGTCGAAGGCGCAATGAGGACATTGCCGGAGCATGAGGTGTAGAAATTGCATGCACTCGAAGCAGCGCAGCATTGTGCGTAGGAACTACTGCGAGAGAGGGTGGATGGGAAATCACAGGACTGTAGGTTGGAAACTGGATGACATCGAAGTTTAGCATGGGTATGGGCGTAATCAAGTTGTAGAAAAAAGATATTAAAAGGTACCTCTGGATGCGCCGCTCGTACTGACCCATCCCAGCTCCGCTGGGTCCACATTGTTATCCTGTCGCATACGCAGCTCAGGGCCAGGGGTTATCTGAGCGTCCGAGGCTGCATATACAGCTTGGCCAAAGGCAAAAATAGCTGCAATTGACACCAAAGAGCATCTCATCTTTGATTTGGTGAGTAATTGTAGACGTAGAAAAGGGGAGCGGGTGTTTGTGCACCAAGTGCGGAAGGGAACGTCCTCAGGGGAACTATATAGAGTAACCGCATCGAACGGTTGAATGTTGGTATGATTACCCGAGATTATTTAACGACTATATCATACACGCGAATAAACCTAGATTAATCTCCTTCATCCTCAACAATCGAAGTTGAGGGTGAGGCCCGATTAGGTATTCTGACCCAAAGCTACGGATAGGTCCCACAAGTGCCACGCTAACACACATCTAGTGGATGATCGACACAGCTAACGTCAGGGTGTTCCTTTCCCCAGTTCTGACGTCACAACACGAGAAAGCCTGGATGGGATGAAACTGCTCGACTACTTAACCCGACGTCCTGATAGTTACCGACCGTTAAGTTTCACTTCTCGAGAAGCCATCTATCAATCTTCAAAAAATTTGATCAGAATCTCACACCAACTACCACACCTTCACCATGTCGAACAACAAAGAGCACATCCCCACCACCAACGAGGAGAACCAGGAGGAAGAGAACAAGGGAACCGGAGGTCTCCTCTCCCCCATTGGTGACCCAGTCGGTATGTCTAACTATTACGCCTTTTCGGTGATGGTCTCACTTGAAATTCAAGCCGCTCACACTCCCCGCAGGCAAAGCCCTCAACAAAGGTCTCCGCCCCATCGGCGCTCCTCTAGAGAAAGTCACAGGCCCCCTCGGTAACGCCGTCGGCGGCACCACACGAGGCGCACTTGGCCCTCTTCTCGGCGAAAAGGACGAGAGGATGGAAGTCGTTGGTGGTAACAACAAAGACAGCTATGATAAGCCGGAGAAGATTGCAGGGAAGGAGCAGACGGGGGACAACCCGTTAGGCTTGGACAATACTGGGAGGTGGGGATTTAGGGATGAGTAGAGGAGTGTTGATGGTATTTTGAGAATCAACACGGGCCATTTGTGATGGTGGAGGTTTTTGTAAGAGTATCTTAGTGTTCCAGCTTCTTTTTTTAGTAGCGCTCGTAGCGCATGTGTCAATGAGAAATGTTTCTATGAATGTTCGTTTCATCTCATCTATTTCTGAATGATATATAAGGGAGCATGGGATAAGTGATTTAAAAGAGCATGTCGAGGTACATCTATTTGACCATACGTTTTATTTGAAGTTTTTAAGGGCGAGTACGGGATGCATACAATCCCCACAACAACGCTCACAACATGACGCCAATAATCAAGTATCTTCAAGCGGAAAGCAAAGTAGAAGTATTTTTTCGTATAATACGTTCTTGTTGAGCTTTGTCTACTGTAGAATTATATCTGCCGGTGCCCGCTACACCTTGTATACGCTGTCGGTTCTTGGCCAATCAGAGTCCGTCTCATCCGAACTACATATGCTTTCGATATCCACTCACTCCTTCAACACCTCCCAGCTACCACTACACAGAAAGGCAACACTTTTTTGCTACTAGCACTTCGTACACAATTTTTAGTTTGACTACGCAACTTATCTTCTCTCCCTTGAGCATTATTCCTTGAGGCTGCAGCCTAGACATAATACCACCACCGTCACCGCCACCGTGGCATTACAACTGGGCTTTCCCATCCCTTCGACTGCCGCATGTGGAAATATTGCTATGTATTCAACCCCTATCTGATTCCGCATGAGTTGTTAGGAGCGTAAATTGCTTTTGGGCGAGATACCTAGTAAGCTCTGCCAACTGTGGCGATGCATCCCAGGTCGAGGCGCAGCACACTCACTCGCACCAGCGCAAGGCACCGACTTTGAGTTTGTCTAATGAGCATGAGACAACCCGTCTCACTCCCCACACGCGCTCCCCACTTTTGGCTACCTCATATAAATCATTTACGCCGTGCTTGAAGGCCGTCTATTCATCCATCCGCTCGTTTAATCCTTGGTATATGCTACAGGCCGACTTCAGCTAGCCTCACTGCACACGTTCCTGGAATATCAACTATACGCCTCGCTTGGCCACTTTGAGAGTCAAGGGCTGAAAAAAGTTAGACCCTGCACAGCTTCAATCCGAGATACGACGAAAAGTTCAAGTTTTAAATCATCTCACTCGCGCCCTTGGTTATTTTCACCCACACATCAACACCGCAACCCCATCACCATGGTACTCAATCTGGATCAAGTCTTCCTATCTCTACCAGAAAAATACCTAGACTACGCAAAGACACTCCCAATCTACCTCTCCAACTCCTCCACCAACACCACCAAACTCATCACGGGCTTTCTAACACTCCTCGCCGCCCTCCTCCAGCTTTTACACTACCGCCACCACCACACAACCCACAAACCCCGCATCCCAAAAACCCCCTTCCCCTTCCTCTCCCTCCCCCCAGAACTCCGCCTCAAAGTCTACTCCTACACCCTCGAAGACCCAACCTACCCACTCCCCCCACACCCCTCAACCTACGAATTCGACAAACGCCGCCAAACCGTCCCCCGCCACCCAAGAAACCTCCTCTTCCTCGCCAACAAGCAAATCCACGCCGAATACACACACCTCATGGCCACAACACGAACCCTGCACCTCTCCGTCTCCCCCAAAAACTTCCCATCCCCTGAATCCGAATCCACCAACACACTCTTCCCCATCCCCACACAAACCGCACCTCTGTACCGCAAAGCACACATCACCCTCATCGCGACTCCCCCCATGCTCGGCGTGCCGAACCCACACGCCATGTCACCAGGCCACTGCGCACTCACCCGCACCCTGTGCACCGCGCTCGACACGGCCCTACCTAACCTCACATCTACAACCCTCCACATCAAGGCCATCCCCGACCAGCTCTGGAACCCCATCTGGTTCTGGTACTACATCTCGCAGACGCTCAAGGACGTCCGACGACCGGATGGCGGGATGAGGTTTGAAAAGTTTACGTTGTCGGTGAATAGTGGGGTGTTTGGGGAGTTGTATATGGTGAGGATGAAGGGCGGGGAGGGGGATGAAGGGAAGTGGATGTGGTGCTGCGAAAACGGACATTGCATCGCGGATGTAGCGGTCGAGGATGAGGAGGTACGGAGGCAGAGGGTGGAGAGGGGCGAATACGACGTCTCGGTCCGAGAGTTCTGCATGAGGATTTTGTATGCGCCTTGTGGGGAGTGTCGGGAGGAGAGACGGGGGGAGAAGGAGAGTGAGTAGTTGAAAATGGGGGGATGTTGTTTTTGTGTTTGAGAAGGGGGAAGGGAAAGGTTTAGGCTTGTGGGTCTTAGTTACGCTTTTTTTTGTCTTTCCTTTTTGTTTCTTGTGGATGGATGGGTGGAAGGAAGGGGGCAATTTATTCACACATGGGCATGCGGGATAAGCATTTCCTACGTTTCCATGCACGCATATGTTTCCTTCGTCGCTTCTTAGTCTAGTAATGTGTTATACCCAAATCATCAATTCAACCATCTATGCATCTTTGCTTTCTTTCTTTCCTTTCCCTTCTTCCTCTTCTGTTGTTTGTGTCCTGGCTATGTAGGTCTGTACTTACACGTACGTAGGTACATATAAACCTTACATGTACCACACCAATCAATCGACAACACAATAAAGTCTATACATGTAGTACCCTAGACACGCATGTAAAACGACTATGCACACACATAAACAAACGCACCACGTAAACGACATATCAAGACTCATCACCACTTCTTCCATTCGCAAAAGACTAGCTACATACATACATTATACATACATACAATGCAATGCAGTAGCCCAAGGCCCCTTCCTCGAGGTGACAACCCATCGGAAGGGAGCCTAATCCCTCAACAGTGTATATGATACTGACGAGGGCTGTTGTGACGTACGTAGTGGGCGTAGTACAACAGAATAATGATGATACCCATGTCATCCTTTTTCCCTCTAGTTTACTCTCGATTTCCCCGTCTTTCTTTCGTCTACCCTTGATATACACACGTATATAGATATATATGTATATATGTACCCTTGCAAACACAACTCATCCCTGGCGCGTGCTTGATTTTCGGAGCTGATATGTCGGTCCCAATTCAAACATGAAGATTAATGTGATACTGTTTGATGCCAAATGTCTTGTCGATCAATTTCTCGCAAAGCGTGTTGAGGATCCTCTGGTAACCCAATGATGTGCTTCCACGTGACGCATCGATACGCTCACTCTCAACGACGTTCGAAATATTGCTCAATGCGCTCCGCAATGGACATGTTTGGTCCTTGAGTCACATGGCTCGACAACAGGGACCGGAAAAGCATTGATGGTGGCTTGGGATATAGCGAATCACTTGTGAGCATTCCCAAGTCCATATGAGTGAAGCTAGATCCTGATGATTAGTATTGCATGCCTGCAGTTTCTCTTCCGCCTGTAAATAAATATTGGGGGATCCGGTGAAAGGTTTTGGGTGTAGGTAAGAATAATCCAATGTGGATATTCTTTACCTATGGTTCGTTCCCACGCGGTCAACGTAGGCCTTCCACCCCTCCAGTCGGTACCGCTCAGCCTCGGCAGCTCTGTCCTGCGCACGCACGATACCGCGACCGACGATGATGACGTCGCAGCCTTGCTCGAAGATGAGTTTTCGCGGAGTGTTGTACTGCTGACCGAGCGCATCCCCGAGTTTCTGGCCTTCCTGGCCAGGAGGAGGCAGTTTGCAGCCGGGCGTCATGGTGATGAATTGGTCATCTGGTTCCGAGTTCAAGCTTCGCTGTGCGATAAAACCCATGACGAATTGTCGGTTGGCGCGGGCGATTTCGACCGTCTGACGTTGGTATTCGGGCGTCATGAGATGGCCTTCTGAACTCATCTCGGCCAGTAGAAGGAGCTGTCGGAGGAAAGGTACTTGGCCGAGGCGTGCCAGAATTGTTTCCTTGACGACATGAAAGGCTTCTTCGGGGTGGAAATCGGCATCGGGGCGTGGTGATATGCTTTCGGTCCGGAGTGATATGGTGGTACTAACGCTCACAACACTCTGCTTACGATCCTTCGGTTTGATAGGCAGCTTCCTCTCGTCCAGCTCCTCGTTTGCAGGGGGCGTGCTGAGGGCTATCTCATTGTTCTGGTCGTCATCCTCAGTATCATCACCGTCATCTTCTTCCTCGTTTATGCTTTTGACGGCAGAGGTCTTGCGTGGGCGGGGATCAGCGCTGATGGTGGTAAAAACTCCCGTGTTGTACTTGGCTATGACTGCATCGGCGGCTTTATGGAGGGCAGTGACTATAGCAGGCCCAGGCAGAAGGTGGGCGTTTGTGATCTCGGCCCAGCTGGCAATTTGGTGGTAGCCCGAAGTATATTGTTTCTGGACGGTTTCTAGCTCAAGTCAGCGCGGGTATGTGGGGGCGGGGATGGGGATGGGATAAATGGAGCACATACCGCCAATGTCGGCAAACTTGCGATCCTCGAAGATGATGAAGAACTTGCGGCGCGAGATTTCCTGGAGGGCTCGGGCGGTGCGATCGGACCAGTCCGTCACAATGTCACAATGGGTTTTGAGAATGCAGATGGAGTCACCGACGTCCTCTGCCAGGGCGAGCAGCTCGGCCGACGTTTCGACATCGGCGGACAGGCAGAGATTGGTCTGCTTGATGGACATCAAGCGTAGCAGGTAAGCGGCGAGGGGACCGGTTGAGTCATGGGTGGCACGAGAGCGATAGGTGGAGGTGGTTGCGGGGTGGGGAGCAGCAGTCGAGGCCATGGTGGGAGAGGAGGGGCAGGCCTGCTAACAGGGACCGGTGTGGATGGCGGCCAATTGGTGGCCACGGAGGACGAAGTGCAGAACCAGCTGTCGGTGGTAGTCCAAGCGGCGGAGGGAGGGGTGAGGAAAGAAGACAGGACGTGGAGGAAGAGGAACAGAAGGATGGAAGAAGAAAAAACAGTCGGTGACAGGGATCTAGACGAGACGTAGAATATTCGACTACTTTTGGACGGCGGGCCGGTGGCTAGCAGCAGAAGCAGCAAAGCAGTGAGAAGGCTGCAAAGTGGGATGCAGTTGCAAGGAGGGGCACGACGAAGGTCGAGAGGGCAGGCCGAGTGCCAGGTGGTGAGATATTGGTGAGCCTTGGTAAGGGAAAGTTGGAAAGAGAGGAAGGAGCTGGAGAGAGAAGAGAGAAGTGAGGATGAGGATGAGAAGGAGAGAGAGGAGAAAGGCGGGGAGGGAAGGGGAAGGAGATTAATTATGAATGGATGAGTGAGTGAGTGAGTGAGTGAATTGATTTGGAGGGACGGAGAAAGCACAAGGCAGGGCAGGGCAGGGCAGGGCAGGACAGGGTAGGGCGGGCGGACCAGGCAGGCCAGCGGGGGGCAGGTAGGTGGATGGCGGGATGGCGAGAAAAAGAGATTGAGCGAGCCACGGGCAATCAATGGTGGGACAGAAGTGCAGCTGTGTGCAGTGTCAGAGTGCAGAGTGCAGAATGCAGCAGCTGTGTGTGGTGTGTGCAGTGCAGTACAGCCGGGACATGCCCAAAAAAAATTCCTTGACGAGCCTAGCGCGGCTTCTAGCCATTAGCGCTGGAGTTGTATCTCCTTCGAAGAACTTCGTCTGCCTCTGCTTGTTCGTCGTATACTTGTACCTATAGGCACGAAACGACAACGGCCAGGCTTATGTACATATACGTATGCTTGTATATTTCCGCGTCGGGCATGAAAGATGATCAAGGCCGCAGCGAGTGGTGGGCGCATTGGTGGCCTTCTTTTGCCTTTTTGGCTAACCTTAGTCGAGTATGCTTCAGAGACACGACACCCACCCATTCACCGTCCCTCATCCATTCATCTCGCCCCCTCTCCTGCATCCCCCTCATATACCTACGACTGACTCTCGAGGTCATCAGCTCACTTTTGGCCTCACCGCTCGGTACTCGCACAATCAAAAATAATTACCGTAGGTAGGCAGTCTATGCGAAGTCGACGGGTCCATCACATTGCGTCTGCAGCTGTTCGCCGACGTGTCCTACAAAGCCGAGTAGCACGACTACGGTACCATGGATAGCCCAGCCCTGCATCCGTTCGTTCTACCTACTTGTGCTTCCATGTACAGTGCATACCTAGGTGGTTATAGATATGATTACAGCTAAGAATAACTGGATGCCATTCTGCTATTTCTGCCGCGAGATTGCCTGCATCCCTCGCCTCATTGGCTTCCGCCGCCGCGGGAGCTGCCGAGGCCTCGGGTCAAAACGCCCATCAGGAACAGGAACAGCCCCCGTTGTCGGCTAACATCCCCTTCCAACCCCACCTGTAACCATCTACCCCTTCACCATCACTTTGCCATCTCTCGCCTCCCCCCTCATGTCCACTTGCGCCCATCTCCATCACCCTTCCCTCCTGTAACGTCGCTCACTTGTTTCGGTTTCATCCTGTCTGGACCTTCGACCTCTTGCTCCAATCAATCCTACCCATATCTACATGCAGTCTACCTGTATACATACATATGTAGTCAGCTTTCGCTCATTTTGCCCTTCCTGTCTGCTTTTCGAATCTTGCTCGTCGCTAGTAATGCATACTCGTCGAAACTCACCCGGACACACCGTTTCCAAAAATACTGACTTCTTAAATCGCCACTGAGTTCTCGCCAGAGACAAACATCCTCTTACATAAGCCTGTGTAACCTGTATCCAACCAGACCAATATGGCATCTGGACACGAGACCACGCCGCTTCAACTTCGGCGCCTGTAATCATAAAAGAAAGAAGAAAAAAATTCATTCACATCTCTATATAGATCCATGCCGATACCACAATATCCAAAAAAAAAGCCTGCTGCATGTTTTCTATGTCCCGGTGAGGGAGCAGTGAGAAAAGTGGGGAACGTTCATCTGCCTGGCTTTCCACGAGCAAACGCAAGTGCCAAATTGGTCTCCCTCACTCACCTTGGGAAACTTGCCTTCACTCCGAATTGCTTCGCCCTCATCACACCACGGCGAAAGTATATCTACTGCCGTCGCCCTCTTCCTCTCTTCTTCTACCACCCCATCCTCGCACTTGAATCCTCTCCATCGTAGCATTTATCTGCTCTTGTCATTTTCGAATAGTGTTTTGAGCAGAAAGACTTCAATTTCGACCGCGATGCCTCCCAAAGAAGCCAAGAACGCTGCTGGCGCAGAAGGTACCATCGTCGGCTTCGATGTCAAGGAAACCAAGATGCTAGCCGCAGCCTTTATTTCCTCTATCGGCAACGACAAGGTCAGTCACCATTTCATGACAGCAACTGGTCGTCTCTTTCTTCAACTGCTGACCCCAAACTTAGTATGACTACGACCTTTTCGCCCACTTGACCGGCTTCACCGTCGGCACCTCGAAGAAGTTCCTCCCACCTATCAAGCGCAAGGCCGCTGAAGCCCACCCGTCTTTCGGCCAGTTCCTTGGTATCGCCGAGGAAGCCAAGGCTGCTCCTTCCAAGGGCGCTTCCTCCAAAGCCGCTGATGGCAAGAAGCGCAAAGCCGCCGAGGAGGCTGATCCCGAGGGTGAAGATGGCGCCAATAGTTCCAATGACAACGCCACCGAGGAGAAGAAGACCACCACCAAGAAGGCACTCGCCAAACCCCGCGGCAAGAAGGCCAAGACTTCAGACCAAGACGACGGTCCTGCGGCTGAAGCCGCCCCTGAGCCCAAAAAACCCGCCGCTCGGGGCCGTCCCAAGAAGACACCTGCCACCGATGATGGTGGAGCCAACGCCGACACCGCCAAGAAGCCCAAGGGCCGCCCTAAGAAGGTGAAGCAGGAGGAAACCTCCCCCGACGACGCCGCTGCTGATGCAGGTGAGTAACCATCTACACTCAACACGCGATCGATACTGATCATGCATATCTAGCCATTGACGGCGAGGAAACCACCGGCAAGAAGAAGCCTGGTCGTCCCAAGAAGGTTGCTCCGGTCAAGAAGGAGGCTACTCCCGAGGAGCTCACTCCCGAGGAGGACACGGCTGAAGAGGGTGAGTATTACAAACCCTATCTTCTCATGCATGAAAGGAAAAGATATCAACTAACATATGAAAAGCAAATGGCGAGCAGGATTCCGAGAATGCCCCCGAGGGTACCCCAGAGGAGACTTAAAGACCTTCTTCAGTCTCTTCCTCTACCTCTCTCCTTACGTAGGAACTTGGCTTTCTTTGGCGTCATCATCCCGTCTAACAATGCTCACACGCACAAACGATGCGACATCAAACATTGTCGGCGGTAACTTTCTTGCATGAAATGGAGTTTTGAAGCATTGGGTGGGTCGGGACAACAAAAAAGATACCTCTGCATAGCCATGGCGTACACCCTGTTACCTTTTCTTTTCTTCGAAGGAAGTATGAACTATCTCTCATACAACAAACACGCACATAGTAGTGCCGCATGAGCATGCGAATCCAATCAATTCTCAATGCATTCGGTTGGGTTTGTTGGTTTTGTGTTTTTTCTCACTCATCACCTTCTTGTAGAGTCGGGAGGTTGTTTTTTGGGTCACGGGGGTGACGGATTCACGAAAAAAATCAAATCGAATCACGAAAATCAAATAGGATTCTCCAATATGCTACGTATGTGTGACAACCGTTGAATTTTATGTGTACTGTGTGTGTGTGCAATGTTACAATATCGCCTGTGAAATCAAAGGAGTGAATGTATTCCTCACCACGTGTAAGTACATACACTTGAGTCGATGGACGAAAATCAAGAAATATACACGCCCTCCTCTATCCGGTTCCTCGTCCGAGCCAAGGATAGATCGTGTAAGCAGGTTCTCTCTCCGTAGTCGGTCTACAGAAATATATAGCAGGGAATAGTTCGTTGAAAGTTGAGATGGGGATGTGATTCTTTACTGGGATGATAGAAGGTCGGAGATTGGGGGGCAAGTAGGACTTGGAGAGGAGAGGGTGTTTGAAAGAATTGCACATGTGGTTATTTGATTCTTTGTGTATGTAAATGTAGACTTGCTCTCGTAAAATGTCTTGGTTTTCAAATGTATCGCGTGTAGTCGAATGCCTCCGAGGGATCGGTACCGGGAACCCAAGCGTTCCGGTCCGAGGGATCGCGTAATCAGTGGGACGACAAGGATTACGACATGATGTTCAGGGACCAATTCCGCACTTTTTCTCCACCTGACAAACCACATTCCCATGACCCCATCCACTACCAGCCTCCAATGCCGGACCTGAAGGTCGACGAAACGGGGAAAGCTCGAGGAGGCAAAGGAAAAGAAAAATGCTAGTATAACATCGACAACCGTCCCTTATCTCTTCGACGGATCATGAAGCTTCCCCGTTATTCGCTTTTCGTACCGTCGATTCTGCTATCTGCATCGCAACATTTACGCATGGTCTCTGGAATTTCGTCATTCAAGAATAGCAGCGCATCGTTCTTTTCAAATCTCCAGCAATTCGCCTTCTCGTCGCAAGCCAACATGACAGACTCGACCTCACGTCTCGCGCCCGTCATCTGCATCTCGCACGGCGGCGGGCCCATGCCCCTTCTCGGAGATCCCTCACACACTGCCATTGTCAAATCGCTCAAGACGCGCGTGCCCCAGATCCTCAAGCTCAATACCCCTGAGCAGCCGCGTGCCATTGTTCTGGTCACCGCGCATTGGCAGACCGCGGACGTCACGATTAGCAGTGGAGAGAAGCACCAGCTGTACTACGATTACCACGGCTTCCCGAAAGAAGCGTACGCGTTGAAATACGATGCACCTGGGAGTCCCGAGGTCGCGCAGGAAGTAAAGAAAGCGCTGGAGAAGGAAGGAATAAGGAGCGTGTTGGATGGAAAGAGAGGTACATTTCCCCAACTCCTCCTCCAATCCCATTCCCCCCTATATACCTACCCAACGCTAACAACCCACCACCCAAACAGGCTGGGACCACGGCGTCTTCGTCCCCATGCTCCTCATCCACCCTTCCGCCACAATCCCAATCATCCAACTCTCCATCCTCACCTCTGAATCCCCCTCCTCCCACTTCGCCTACGGCCGGGCCCTATCCGCCCTCCGCGCCCAAAACATCGCCATCGTCGGCTCCGGCTTCGCCTCCTTCCACAACCTCGGCGTCATGTTCTCGGGCGGCGCCCGCGCGCCCGACTTCAAGCGTCTCAACGAGGAGTGGAGCGACGCCGTGCGCGACGCCGCGTCCACCGAGGACGAAGCTTCGCGCAAGGAGAAGTTCGAGAAGTGGAGGTCCTGGCCTGGCGCGTATAAGATGCATCCCCCTGGTGGCGCGGATCACTTTTTGCCGTTGGTGGTGTGTGCCGGTGCGGGGAGGGGTGGAGCGAAGAGTTATAGTGATGAGTTTATGGGGTTGAAGATGTGGAGTTTTTATTGGGATCAGTGATTTATATCTTTTTTTTAACTATAACATATACACTTTCATATAACACCAGTCTTATCGCGAGTTCTATATATCACATATATCCCACTTACCCCCTTCCCCTTTATCTCCCTCCTTACATACATCCACACACACACAACACAACCATAACATCAAGTGATACTATCAATCTAACATCCACTATCAACCTTACAACCTACCCCGACCCCCTCCTTCTCTTATTCATCCATTCGTCCGTTCATTTGTCACCGCGTGTATATCAAAAAGTTGTTTTTCTTCTTCTTCTTTCGCAGAATTGATGGGTCTAATCAATCAGTCACGACGGTATCAACACTGGTTCGATCGAATCTCAGGGTCCTTTGGCTGGGGATCGTGAATTGGGATCAGGGTGTGAGGTGTGAGGTTTAGGTTTTGGGGAGCCGCGAGTGTGGCTCCGTTTTAGAGATCAATGATGGTTGTTATTTTGTTAGGCATTGTATCGACACGTCGGAAGGCCGCAGATCGGGAGGTTAGTGTGCCAACTTATTAACGTGTCTTCTTCTTCGCAATTGATTGGTGAAATCAGTCACGGTATCAACACTAGTTTGAAATCTCATGGTAACGTCCTTGGTGTGCCAACTTATAAATGACTAATTGTATTGAACGGAGGTGATTGCCTTGAACTTCTGAGTTGTATGGAATTGAATTCGGATCCTCACAGAGTATTGCTACCCGACGTGTTCAACCCCCAATACGTCATCATTTGCCGAAAGCGTTCGTTGGGTAGTGGTAAAAAAAGTTGCGGTTGCAGGACACCCCAACAGAGTTACTTGGTGAGTTTTCGGAAGACAACCTACCCGGATCGGCTTGGTATCGTATGCGACGGTAAGCAACAGAAATCCTGCCGCGAATTAGAGGAGAGTGTCAACTTTGAGAGTCTGAAAATATAGATAGGGCGGTGTTGCGGGCTTTTCCCATCATCACTACCCCCCTTCCACTTCGCTTTTATTGAAGCTACTCACCCGACTTAAATACCTATCTACACATCAACTACTTGGACCTCCAATCAGCATGGCGATGCCTTTTATGGAAGACGAGTGCTTCTTCAAGCGCTTCACTCTCGACAATTCTTTCTACTCGGCCGACGATTCTTCCAAATTCTATGGTTATTTCATGATCGAGTTTCTGTGGAATGTGCCAGCCTTCCGAACCGTCGTGGGTTCTGGTCGCTCATCTCATACCCGTAGTCCTTATACCATCGGTACGACTCTGTCTCATTTCGCCGGTGACTTTTACGTTCGTGCGACCTTAGATTACGCTACCTACAATGATATCAATGTCAGCTATGGTCCCGAGCCGGATCGAATTTCCAGGAGAGTCAATCACAATCTTTGCACAGCTGACAGACGCATACGGAATTATTTGAGGGGAGACTCAGCCGAGGTAAGTTAAGCTCTTGCTGATGAAGCCCTACCTAACTTTTCTAGTCTTGGTTTATGATGTTCCCCATGCCACGGGAGTCGGAAAAATGGATCTGGATAGACGTAAGCTGCGCTTCGAATATCGCTATCCCCTGATCAAAGCTAACGTGACTTAGCAACTCCGAATAGTTCAACTCAGTGATTTAGCAAGTGGCATACATTCGTGGCATTTATCTACCAGTGGCGCAGGGTGTTTCCGAACGATATCCCGACGTGTCTTTGTGGGTTAGGCTTGGCTTCGAACACGGGAGCCCTATGACAGTCTGGAATGCAGACAACTCCGGCGGAAAATTTATCGAGGTCCAAACCGACGTCACGGAGGGGTTAGGAATAAAACCTTCACGTACATGGGGCTTCGACGTACGGGGTCTTCGGGATTTGCTTTGTGTCCCACGGGGAATGCGCAAAATCAATCCATACGAGGGTAAATTGGTGAAGGTGGTGTCTAGTAAAAGTGTTGAGACCGTCGCCGTGTCGGAGTCGCTTTCGGACACGAATGATTTTGCATGGCTGGACATTGTGCAACATCACTCTGGCATGAATATCGAGTATCACCACGCAGAAAAGAAGACAAGTTGGACTGAGCAATTCTTCGA
This sequence comes from Periconia sp. R9002, assembly GCA_023627715.1. NCBI lineage: Eukaryota > Fungi > Ascomycota > Dothideomycetes > Pleosporales > Periconiaceae > Periconia > Periconia sp. R9002. Next base: position 38,226 of record JAMAHW010000053.1, on the reverse strand, counting down.
GAATCTGTTCGCATTCGGTCTTGGATTGATTCCAGGCACTGGACCTATTCTCTCGGTTGCATTCGAACTGGGTGTGGCTGCTATGCACGATCCAGATAATTTTGAGGAGGAGCTAAGCCTTTGGATACCGACCATTAAGGTTCCGGAACTTTGGACTAATGGGGTGAAGGAGTCTGCTGCGAGGATGAAGAACGAGTTTATGCGCAGTCTGTCGTCCAATGAAGCAGAAGCTTTGTTTGCTGAGAGGTTTGAACGGGAATTGCGTGGCACATCTTCGATGTCGCTGCAGGAGGCGGCTGCAGAGTCCGGACTAGTGATCACGCAATCCGATCCGCCAGAATATATGAAGGGAAATCACGAAACGCGCGACGACTCTTACTTTAAAAACATTACATATCCTCCGCTTTACGATAGTAACGGCGTGCGGGGTGAGGAAACTTAGGAGGAGCAGTTCCAGAAGATACTTGCAGAGAAGAAAGCCGCGTTGAAGTTTTTTCTTTTATTTCTATCAATGTCTGAAGTAATTCGATGACCATTGCGATGACGATTTTCCTTTTCATGTCCTCCTAGGTAGAGAGTGTCTATCTAATCAAAGTGTATTGGTATATGTCAAACCTATTATGCTCTACTCTAAATGTGATATTTTTAATTATCCCTCCAACTACCGGAATGCATTACACGCAAGTCTAAAAGTTCGGAAAGTTTGAGCTTATATAAGTATTGGAGGCTAGAATAATAGTTATTCTACGCTAGGTAGCCTATACGTAGGTAGCCTTAGCGCTACCCTATTTGATTAATGCGTGAAAGTTGTATTAATGTATGAAAGTTGTATGCGTGAAAGTCGTACACGCTAATGTACAGGGGTGCAGGCTTTACTTCTATCATTCGATTTCATGCAATAGACCATCTTTGCATCTACGACAAGTAATTGCTGATTCTCCTGTGCACCTGTTGAAGGCGTAATTGCTGATTTCCCCGTGCGTCTGTCGGAGTCCTACGTACGTAGGTATGCTGTAGTAAGACGATCGAAGTCGCTTGCGCTGGCGGGCCTATCATTGGCCGGAGACGATGTCATGCACGGGGTTGTGTGTAGTCTTCCTTTTCCACGAGTACAATCGTCTCGTATTTTTTGCGATGATTTCGGGGCGCATGTCGAAGCCGTGCGGGTGGTAGGTAGGCCCGAGAAGTCTACCCATTGGCCGCAGCCAATGTCATTTACAGGGGTCAACAGGTGTAGTCTTCCACTTCGACGTCCTATAATCCGATTGCGATGAATCAGTCTCCCGTTCGTGTATTCCTGCATCCCATAAGAAGGACACAGGGATGTATCGCCACTTCCCGAGGTCTCAAGTGCTACCTACTACGAGTGGTAATATTCAATATTGGTGCTGACGTACAGGAAGAGGTCCCTCCCCATGCGGCCATGTGCATATTATGATTATGGGGATAGCGGGTGATTACTTTGTGGCTCACCGGAATGTTCGGAAGATTGTACTGAGTGTGCGGCATTCGTAGTCGAATCCAGAGGCGCTGCGGTCGCTACGGGATGTGCAGCGCCTGGAGGATGACGCAGCGACGATTGAGGAGCAGGTGTTGAATAAGCGTGAAGTGGGTAGTTTAGGGTATGACTGGGGTATGATTGGGGCGCATATACCTAGTTGGTGTGCATATGAAGGTTGATTGGGATCACTTGGGGTGCAACTGAGGGGTATCGAGGCATCTGATTTTTTATGAAAAAGGGATATGGGGCCAGGGACTTCGGACGATCGACATCGCTTGCGCCTCTAGATGCTCAGATTGGTAGTCGCCGTCTGCAAGATGTAGTACGAGTCACTTCTTGCTGCCACAATCATATTGCGTCTACTGGAAGAAATGAACAGTTGGTTCCACGTCATTTTGTACACTCGTTGTTAACCAACACTACTGTGAATTCAGATGGATTTCGTGGATTGTGAATTTCAGATGATGTGGATTCATATGTCGTTGGCGCCAATGAGCATCAATTGATCTATGCACCTATTGATGTATACACACACGTTCCGTTAACGAGCTGACATCAGTACGGCGGAAAGTCTTGAGACAGGCTCAAGTATTGTAGGCCGGGCTGAGCAGTATTATTGTTTACTTGCCTAAGCGATGGTAGAAAATTAGGTGCATCTGTACAAGCTCGACAGCAGGCTGCTCGCTGTGGGGGCCTAAATGATGGAGACTCCCCATGGCACCTCGTATTCATTCCTCAAGCTGCATACATAAGTCAGCCTTAGCCTTCCACCCCGCCGTACAGCCCCCAGCCAGTTTATCAATCAACACAACTACCTCTCTATATAACGCACCAACAATCGCCTGGTACATGGTGCTAGTTGGCTGCGCTGCACTACTTCATCACTATGCGGCTCCTCACTACAGACTCCAACGGCAATCTGTGCCTCAGGGAGTTTGTAGGCAACAACATCCCTTCATATGCTATCCTCTCGCATACATGGGGCCCGGACGAAGAGGAGGTGAGCTATCAAGATCTCCACAACTCAGCACTTCCAGTAGGTGCAGATTGTCGCCGCCCTTGGCAAAGCAAGGCTGGAGCCAACAAGCTTGCCTTTTGCGTCGCGCAGGCGGCGGTGGAAGGACTGAATTACTCGTGGGTCGACACGTGCTGCATTGACAAGAGCTCGAGCGCTGAATTGAGCGAGTCTATCAACTCCATGTTCAAGTGGTATTCGAACGCAGCCGTTTGCTTCGTATACCTCGCCGATGTTGACACTCGCCATGAAATGGCTTCTAGCCGGTGGTTCACCCGAGGCTGGACACTACAGGAGCTGCTGGCTCCCGCCAATATGCAGTTTTTCGGAGCCAATCGCAATCGCATAGCCAGCAAGGCCACTTCTCAGCGTTATTTGCATGACATCACCCAAATCCCCGTCACTGCGCTGAATGGGGACCAGTCTCTTCTGGAATTTACTGTCGAAGAACGCCTGTCTTGGGCTAAAGGACGAGAGACTAAGAGAGAAGAAGACATGGCGTATTGTCTTTTCGGCCTGTTCGATGTTCACATGCCATTGATATACGGAGAGGGCCAGAGGAAAGCTACCAACCGGCTGATGAAGGAGATCAAAGCAATGGAGGACGACGAAAAGGAACGTTTACAGACCGTCAAAAGTAGCCGAAAACCATCGCGATCTACTACGCCCAGTAACAATCGACCTGCCACACCAGGAAGTCTAAACATAGAAATATCCGGAACAGATTCAGATATCAGGATCGCACAAAGTACCAAAAGAGTGACTAGGAGAGGTAGTCTTTTAGATGAAACACCAGCACGCCCTGCCGTATGGCAAAATACGGGCAAGTCTTTACCCAGAAGACGGCCGCAAGTTTCATATGAAGCCGGGGCATCCACAGGAGCAGCACAGTTTACAACACCGCCATTGCAATCCAGAAACAGTGCACCTCCAAGTATTTCACGTCTGCCACCGCGCCCTACGCCCGCTAAAGGAGAATCATTGCTGTCTTCTATTGGGAATCCAATGGACTATTTTGAGGCACAATCACAGTCTTCCTCAGACGACGACGAATCTGCTCATCAGGTTCCAAAAAAATCAAATCCACGCCCAACACCACCTTACCGACTTCCTCCAAGAAGATTATCACCGCCAATGGGTCCGATGAATTCATACTCTCACTCAATTCACTCTCACTCAATTCCAACCTCCTTACCCGGTAGCAACGTCACATTGCCGCCACCGTATGTGTACTCAGGTGCAATACTCACTCCACGCATAGTATCTTCCATCCATCCGCTAGGTACTTCATTACAGAACGTCCCGCCATATTATCCTGTAAGTCATCTTTCACATCCGCGCCAGTTAAAATAATCTTTGACATGAAATGGCTGTAGAATTATCCTGTAACCAGCCCCACAAACCCCCTAAATGTCGACTCTGGTGAGGAGATACGTCTTCGATATAAAGTCTCCGCACCGCTCAGTCTTACTTTCGAGGGAGATATGAACGGCCGCACTCTACAGGTCTTCCCCATGGCGTCAGGGATGGCCGAGCTTATCATCAGCGGTGCTCCAAACAGCAAAACCCTACCAAATCCACCTAAGACGCTGATGCAGCGTGCAGCAAATTATTACGAATCAAAGCCGGCCGTTGTAAACACAAGACCAGAAAACGGTTACCACAGAGACCCAAATAAGAATGTCGTCGTGTCCAACTCTGCGAGAAGCTCGAGGCGACCTGCGGCGTACAATTGAAAGCGATTGCACCCAACCCCACACAAGCTCCGATAGTGCCTTGTTGCGCGAGATATTCTCATTTCTTGTTTGGAATGCTGCTTTGCTATTCTGCTGAGAGTGGTGGATATCTCACTTTTCAAAAGCATAGACATGTTTGAACTTGGCCACGCTCTGACCTTTGCCAGACCGACAGCGTGGTCTGCATATATACTTTAACGTGCTTTCACATGGACGTTGAAAACCCGAGCGTGGCTGCTTCGCTTCACTCCTCGCGCGCTACCATTGCCATTCAGAAACCGACTCGACGATGTAGATTTCGGAGGTGGTGTTCGAATCGACAATACGAGCACAACAAAAGAACATTACGAGTATCATGAGAATTAGGTTTTGCGCCACTATCTGGTCACACTTACCATATGCGATTTCGACGTTGACAATGTCCTTGATATTCCCCTTCACCGCGTCCAACCCATCAAGAAATCGCTAGACGTTTGGGTACAGGCCAAACGAAATGGCCTCAAAAAATTAAAGACAATAATAATCCTCGCCGAGTTCCTTCGCAGTTCTACAGTACGGAAGCCTCCCGGGAATACGTCGGATAGAGAAGTGGTGGGTTGGTGGGGGCATTTCATGGCAGTCCCTTTTACGGGACAGGATAACAAGATGCCTTTCCTAGGAACTATATTCGTATGCATGAAGGAAGTGTGCTGGGCTGTGATTTGGGAAGACTACCTGAACATCTCAGATGTAGGTGGAGCCGAAAAAAACGATTATGGGAAAGAAGTAATAACGGCTTAGGTAGATTAGAGCGCGTAGGGGCCGTAAATTCCTACCAAGTAATTTATAATTTTACTAAACATTGCCCATGAAGATATTGCTCGTCTAGCTCATCAAAGCAATTCTCATTACCATGCATACCATCCCACTTGTCCTTCACAGAAGGAAACAATCGAATCTAGACGCTACAGAGTCGCCGAAAAAAATACCCTCTAAGCTCCTCGTACACACTTCAACGTTTGGCGACCACTACCTAGATCAAAGCCACTACATCAACAAACGCCACCCTAGCCTGCCTACTCGTGGTGTTGATTCTCTCCAGTCACGTCAACGCTTCTCACTCCGAGCTTCGCTGTCAAAGAGTCCGCCTGATTTGCAAATTCCTTGTGGGTTTGATGTTTTGGGCACAGATTATAATTTATATTAACAATAGTCAATTTCTTGGAGGCTATAGAAGAAATGGTAGTCTCTAAACAGAAGTAATATGTTTCTGTTATACGTGGCTTTCATATATTCAGGGCCCATATAAACTACCATAAAAAAGTGAAAATAGTCTTTTCTCGATACCCCAATTAGAGATCGACTGGACCCAATCCACCTACACCTAACAGGAACGTATACATATATATATCTTGACATCATCTATAAATGGCTACCTTTCAACTTTTTTTCAGAGGTCTGGGGTGGGCCCTCCAATATACATATGAAAAATCATTATATGTCTGACTGTCAGAGTTGTACTCGACGTCAGGAGAGGTCCTCCGAAATCCCATGTTTGCGAATCCATGACAAAGGCAACAAGAAAAAAATGGGCACCGGCAAGCATACGTTTGAGACTTCTATGTGTATGGATTTAGCGGCGAGAGTTTTATAAATACTGGGGAATATAGGTATCCATGTGCTATATGGCGAGATACTGCCTGGCATTCTTGGTTAGGTTGTTTTAGCCATTATTTGGAATTGGGTCCATGGTGTTGTATTTTGGGAAATGCTACTACTGGAAAGTAGAGGAAATAAGGGGGGAAACTTTCCAATCTATAATAAAATCTAGATAAGGTGGAAGAGAAATCTAGCGAGTATGTAGGTTTGTTCCCCAATAACCCGAGTCAATGCAAAAAGCAAAGCAAGAACTCCAGACCGATGCAACCGTCCATCTATCAATGCTTAGGTACTACTATATCATACCCACCCTCTCCGCTCCCTACGACCCCGTGTCCCTCAAAGTCGTCAGCGTAACCAACGCGGCAACACTCAACAGCGCCAACGACACCACAAGACCCGCAACCACGCCTTCAACTCTAAACCTCACATCATCAGGTCTCACACGCTCCCCAGCCTCCTCGTCCGTCTCGGTCGGCGACGCAAAGGTGTTAGCTGTCGGGGGTATATGCGAGATGAGTGTTGCGCGGAAGGACTCTCGAACCACGACATCGTACGAGGGCGGGGCATCGACGGGGTACTGGGATAAGTAGAGGTGACCTAGGGGCACGCTTTCGTCGATGGGTCGGTCGTGGTTGGTGGGGAGGGGATCGTCCGAATAGGGGGAGACGATTTGCGGTGATGAGTGAGACGTCTGAGGAGTGGCGTGTGGGATGAAGATCTTGGGAGGACGATGGTGATGGCGGCGTGGTGGTGGAGATGGGAGAAAAGGGTCGCTTGAGTCGTTTGAGGGCTCATCGCGGTATGGTTCGTATGTGTCTTGTTCGTACTGCTGCTCCGGGAAGATGTGGGGGTTTGTGGATGGAGGCTTGGTAAGTGAACTAGAGTTTGGAGTGGGGGTTGAGCTTCGTGATGCTGTGGGTGAATCTTGATATGGTTCTTGGTGCATGTCGCTGTTCCCCTGTTTCCATTCTCTCAGTACGATTATACTCACGTAATTCGAAGGGGATTCGTTAGTTACCTCCATGGCTCCAATTCTGTGAGCTCAGTCCTGCAGAAGCGAGTTTCGTGCGTCAAATTGCGTATATGTCACTCGCGAAGAAGCTCAGCGGCCGCGATATAGCTAGGTGATCAGTAGGACAAGACTGTTAGTTAGCAAAGAACAATTGCGATGGTGTGGAATCAAGCAAACACAGGGCCAGCACAGCCAGCCCTTTGATCCATCCTTCTACAGTCAGCATAGTGGACACTGGAGGCCTGCGCGACCGGCGTATCCGTGCAAGTGCGTGGGCTGCTGATTTGATGACGAGGATGTTTGCGGAAGGACGCGAATGAGGTTGTGGCTGGTGTTGTTCCGTTCCGTTCCGTTATTGGCTAGGCCCGTTTTCGTCTAGCTTGGACACCTGTCGACGAACCTTAGAGCAATTACATTTTGTTTTATTACTACACTGTGCTTGTTCCCCTATACCTACCAATTCACTCTATCTTGATCGGCTTTATTTTTTTTAATCTTGGATGTAAAAATAGAATACAAAAATGATTCAATCCATGCCTGAATACCCACGAGCGGGTGTTCATCCCAAAGAGGATAGCTGAGGTTGTATACCAACATGACTCGTCTTCATTCACATTCTGTTTCATATGCCACAAACCGGCTTGTTTCAGCCCCCGAACTACTCATGTTGTCAGAGCTGAACCAATTTGCATTCTTCCATTTCTCTTGCATCGCCTGACATTCTGCAAGCTCAGCTTGGCCGTTGAGCCTCATGATCTGCAGTTTGACCTATGCAGCCAGCCGTCTGCGCCTGCAAGTATGGTGCACGTATGTGTGTGGCGAAATCCTCCCACTCAGTCGTGTGTATAGGGATAACGCTGTGAGTCAATGAGTTCGAAAATGGATAGGAGCTTGAGAAAATACATAATTTTGATGTTGCTCGTTGTTCTTTAACTTTTATATTCGATATATACAAAGAGATTCATTAGCTCATAAGGCAAGCCCGTGCCCCAGAGTATTCATTATGGGGTATCATGTGCGTCGACGCACTTCTGTCTAATGTATTAAGTCTAATACCTCCAGGGTCACCTCCAGGGTTGTAGTGATTATATTCTTTTCGGCGACACCGGTGCCACCCCTTCGCCCGCCGCTACCGTGATGGTAATTGGTCTTCCAACGTGCGCCAATTCATACGAGGTACGCGCCTCCCATGCGTCATCTGACGCGGATGAACGGCTCTCCTTTGATGCGGAGGTGCTCGTCATGTCCATGGATTTCAACCCCACCACACTCTCTTGGTCGTTGGTAACGACTGTCTCGGCATGCGCCTTTGATTCACCGTTGTTGGTCATCTTCGTGCGGACTCCCGAGGCGATCTTGCGGAAGAGAGGCCGCAAAATAGCTGCGGAGGAGGCGATGATTCCTGTGCCTGGTTCGGCGGTTGCCCAGATAGAAGCCTTTACTGAGCTCACCGTAAACCCCGACTTCAACAGCAATCCTCTCAAATAAACCATGCGCATGATGCTGGACACCGAGCCGACGGCTGCGAAAGCAATAACGAAGCTGACGGATATCTTCGATCGTCGATCCATGTCGCTCTCAATCAGGATGAGAATAGGTACCAAGGTGAACGTCCAGTCGGCGAGGACATTGATGATGCCGTAGATGTATCCAGTTGACAATATAAACTCGGTAGAGGCGCAATTCCGCGATGCAATGAAACTGTTCGAAGGGTTTCCGCAAACGAAGACGGTAGCAAGGAAATAGAACAGACCGTACAAAGCCGAAATGACAAGTGTCGCGTGGAAAAGATAGCGTTGCCACGGTTTGGTAAGCAGGCGCAGGAAGAAGAGACCCAGGGACATCTTGAGGAATGTGGTTGTGAGAATATAGAAAATCTCGCTGAGTTGCACCCACTATACATATCCCGTCAGCGGATTTGTCTAACGAAAAGGCTATGGGTTCTTACTAGAAGACTTTGGTTGATCTGCTCAAAGGTGAAATTTTGCATTTCACGCGCCGCCGTGATGAGAACCAAGATGAAAGCCACGTAGCAGGTGAATAGACACAAGGTAAAAACAATGGCCGCATCGTCCCACCCAGGGGCCTTTGTGATGCCAAACCTCACCCATATCCGGAGGCCCACTGTCGCCCAAGAGACCACGAGAAGAGTTACAGCAAGAACGAAGAAGAGATCCCCCAGGGATGCAAGTTCCTCTAAAGGTTGAGCCATTCCGGTAGTTTTGGAGTGGAAGATGTCCCCTGCTAAGACTGGTGAGCGGACACGAGCATTTATCTCATTCACACAATCCAAGAAACCTTGGCTAGGAAACAGAAGCGACCGGATCTATCCAGTGCCGCACTGTCGTGGATTGCGTTGTATAACACCTCCACAAACTTAGTTGTAAAATGGGGTCCCCTTGTGGAGAGCACGATTGGATGCTGGGAATTCCCACCTTGCTAAAGGTTGCATATGCTTGCATCCAGACGTTTGGATGTGGAGCTGATCACCTGGGATGGATAATAGTCCGACGGCGCTGGTTTGCAAGCCACCAGGGAGTAACAGGATGTCGTGCGTTGCACTATACTCGGACACAAAGTCCTGCAGATTCAGACAAGTCCCTGCATTTTCAGACAGGGCGGCCCTGCGTATTCGGCGATATCAAACAGAAATATGCCGGGAGGGCCGGTAACGGTATGATCGCCGAGGGCTTTTGTAGAAACACATGACCTTTCGTTCCACTAGGTTTCATGACTTGTACACGGTATAGTTCTGCTAAAGACATGGTATAGCGGAATTCCCTATAAACAATGCACTTGGTATCTTTCACCATAGACTGAGTGATGTGGCTCTGAAATAAATCGCGGCTTGGTGGATTCTCGAATGAGCGACGAAAGCATCCAAAGATAGCAAAGTTTGATCTTGACTTCTGTAGCCATTTCTTTACGATCAAGCCGGGTCCAGCGTTCTCTGCAAAGTTAAGACCGATTTGGAGGCGTTGACGTTTCAACACATGCTGCTACAACGCTTGACTCGGGCGTTTCGAACACTCGATAATCCTTCCAGCCTAGACTTTCCTTGTTTCGAACATAGCAAGAGAACGGACAGAGTTAAACAGAGCCTCCTGAGCCCGACAGCGTGGGTGACTGAGGCTAAGTTGCAGAACACATGGTCATCGCGTTGTGTAGTGTGGTGTATCCTGCCGGCTTGAGGCTTGTGCAGAAGCCGAGGGTAGCACTGACCCAAATACAATCAGATCGATCCGGAACCTTCAAACAAAGGTTTTCTTGTATATACTCAGGGATAGCATATAACGCAATGTACAATTGCATATACCAAGTTAGATACGACGAGTTCTCATATGCTGGCAGTTAAGATGACGTTGCAGCGGTTGATGTTCGGCACGTGGTTTGTCAGACGGAGCGGAACATGGATTTCCCGGAGCTGCCTTACAAAATTCTTCACGCCTGCCTCGGTCATTTTCCTACACTCAATATCTTTCTCAACATCAACACATCCATGTCGACTTTTTTTTCAGAAACCTCATTCCAAGGCTATTATTGAGGGCAGCTTTTTCCCATCCTGCTTGCTGCAAATGATGGAATCAATCACCTGTTGCGCTATCCATCTGGCAAACTCCTAATGACAGCAGCACGATGCCTACGCCTTATGCTTCATGGCGCATTATTAGTGTTTGTTGAATATTATCCTTACAACTCACTCTACGTAGACTGCACTTCACTCATAGCGATCTGGCATTGGTCTTTTCCTAGTGACACAAAGGTATGTCAAGTTCATCTCTTATCGCCCTTTTTATATGATGATACAAGCAAAAATCACAGACCTGATCTGAATGTATCATTACACGTGTTGATACATGCTTGGAGACCTTCTGATAGCACCATTTTCAATCTTGCTCGAGTCACAGCATCTCAAGGATGACTTGGCTAACTTCTGCAGATGTGGCTTGTAGACTCAATTATTCTGGTGTTGCAAAGACTCGCCACTTCGACATTTCGCTTTCATCATGTTTTTCATTGTTGGTTCTTTGATCAGACGATCGGAGCCACAGTGTTAAACTTAGGTATGGCGCACATTGTTCCCTCCCTACTGGATTCATTGTTCGAGTTCAAATACATAGTTCCGATGAATACAAAGATGGTGTTCACCTTCAATCACCTTGTGTACCCTATGCAGTTCATTTGTATATAGTGTTACCAATCCACAAGTTATGTTCACTCAGAACACAAACTCTCATCTAAATTGAACATTACAAGATGACGAATACTACACGACAGGATTCGGTAGCTTCCCCTACTCGACGCTCAAGCAGGTCTGCTTCGCGTAGTGCATCTCACGGTTCCCGACCATCTCGGCGAGCAAGCACGCCTGCAGCATTGCAAAACTTTGACTGGGGGTCTTTGGATCCAGCTCTGTTCGATCCCGCAATTCTGGGAAATGCAGATATAGGCTTTGACTTGAATGAGTTCGCAGTACAGGGCGATAACTCGAATTTCAACCTTTTGCAAAATCCATTGTCAGCTGTACCGGGTGCGCATGGTTTCAATTTTGGGCTCGATAATGTCGAAGGCTTCCAAACCACGTGGGATCAAGCCCCCCTACAATATGTTCCAGCACAAACAGTGGCCTCCATCTCCTCAACGGGTCGACGCAGGGGTCAAGGCCCTTTCCAAATCACTCCAGTTCAAACAGTGGCTACTGTCTCCCCAACGGGTCGGCGCACCTTTGTTCCAGCACAAACAGTTGCCGCCATTTCCCCAACGGGTCGACGCAGGTCGTCACGTAGTGCTTCCAAAGCCTCCGTTGGTGATATTTATGGTACCTTGGACGCTTCAGCTGGAGTTCCTGTCACATACGATTACCCAGACCCAGTTGATCAACGGGCCTTCGATAATGGGCCATACGGTTTCTACAACCCGAACGACACGGATGATTATCTTTTCGAACCCGAGGCGAGGGCTTCGCCACACCCATCGACACGTTCCCGACGCTTACTTAGCGAAGCTGTAGACGACGATGATCGTGGACGAAAGAGCCCCTCGCATCATTCGCGCAATTCAAAACGCTCTTCGCATCGCTCACGCTCTACACGTAGCAGTGACTCTGAGGCAAACCCTCATAAGCGCAAGTCCGTTTTTGATGATACATTCAAGTTTGAGAAACCTTTGGCCGACACACAAAAGCCGTGGATTCGTACGAATGGTACGACTAAGGGTCTGACTACTCGCACTGCCAAGTGCAACAGCTACGATCCTCAAGAATACTATACCTACTCACCCCCGCCTCTGGGAGATTGGTCCACGAATCGCAATGAGTTCCGCTACACCAAGCATGGCGAGTTGATGGATGCTACTTACACTGCTGAGCAGATTCGTGACTTCATCCTCCATTATCCAGAAGACAAGAACAACAAGATCAAACTCCAGTTGTTCATTCAAGTGGGGCCAACCGACTCTGCACGTCGCTATATGAGCCAGTCTTGGGCCAAGTGTCGCTTCAGGGAATGCCCTGTCAATGTCTATGAAAAGGGCACAATTCTTCATGGTCACTACCGTGTTGCCTTCGACGAACGTTCCTACGGCACTAACAATCGTTACGACCCCCATCTTGCGGCTAGCGCCTATGTACACTTGTACTGTATGGAACGCTTTCTTGATTTTGAGTATATCTGCCGGAAAGCTCACGTGTACGTTGATACTCGACAATATAGCACTGAGCCCAAGGGTAAGTTCCACGCCACCCTTTCGGGGCGTCCGGAATGTGGAATTGCTCAAGACTTTGTCAAGTTTGCTGCTAGGGGAACTCTCCGCGAAAACGTAAAAGAGTTTGCTCACTACCCGGTGCATTCAGACTATCAAGAAGGTGAAGCCAAGCCGCACGAGCATACACTCACAGCTCAGATGCACAAAGTTAAGGCAGGAACACGCCCAGCAGCTCAAATCAGGCAATTTGAGGAACGCGGCCTCGGTCCTTCTCACATTCTGGTGAATAAGGGTGACCTTGAAATTCTCATGCAAGAGAAGAAGCGTAGGAAGGACAAAACAGCCAAGGACATTGCAAAGCGCAAGCGGGAACAAAACTTGGATGATACTGACGACGATGATGACGGTGGCAATAATTCCTACATGAACAAACGCCGACGTCTCGTGGATGAAGCGAGGAGCCAGTACGTCGTGTCAAAACGCCAGGCCCCTGGACGACGAAACGTGCAGAAAGAGCATATTCCCGGGCCTACACAGCAGGCTACACAAGCTCACCCTTGGGAAGTAGACGACGATGAAGACAGCCTGGACGAACAGCATCCCATTCCTCCTCGTCCCACTAGTGCCCGTCGCAGCCGCCGCACCGCAGGTCAACACGTCGACTACACTGAACCCCCCAACGTTGTGCCAGAAATCCCTACAGGTTACACATCTGCCCAAGACTATTACCTACCCGAGCCACAACCTCTATCCCCCAACTCATCGCGGGATAGGCGTTCCATTTACATTGACCCGGAGCTCGAAGGCATCGATTTCGACGCGCTCTTCGAGGCAACAGGCTACGGTCTCAATCGGCGCTCATCTAGCATGGCCAAATCCCCCCGCCTGCGCAACAGCAGTATCCTGCGGAACCGGGGCCTACGCTCACCACCACCTCGTTCAGCGACGCTACGCTCAGCATCGTCAAAGAAGTCAAGCGTCTCTTTCGCTGATCAGCCCGTTACATCCAGCCATACTTTCGACACACAGGCGCCGCCTCGCGATCGATCGCCTCGATCGCCGAAACGACCTGCCCGTTTGCAGCTAGGGCCGCCGAAGAAGAAAGCGCGGATTGTCTAAGGTGTGGCGCTCTGACATTTTTGGAGACAAAGGGAAACGGTTAAGAGCGAGCTGATTCGCAGTATCGCGCTAGGTTCTTTGTTAGATACCCCGGGTGTTTGGGTTCTCTCATTGTTTTGGTTTATTTTTCCTTTATCTTCAGGGTCAGGAGTTTTGGCTTGTTTTGAATAGTAAATTCGCAGCTGAAATTGACAGTTGCTAGTAAATGATTCAGTTCAGAAAAATGTATGATTTTGTAGACATTATTGATTTTGTATAAGAATATGTAACGGGCATTCTTATGTATTACTCTCCGCTATCCAATACGTGACCCTAGTATACATTCCACACATTTCCTTGCGTTCGCCACCATAGAAGCACTTTGTTTGAATCGTTCTGTGCCAAGGGACCTCTCTGCACCCCAATCATAACTTTGCCTTGTTCAATCTTCTCTCATATTCGTATCTAGTGACATAAAGATCTCGCAAAGCTAAGCAAACACAATATGTTTTTGGCGTTTTTCATCATCTGTGTGCATTGTACTCGTTAGGTAATTCCTGTAACAACACCACAAGCGCTGCAAGCGCTACCATAGCACCCCTAGGACCCGCAGGTATAATTCGGGCGACAGCGAGTAATAACACAATAAAGCATAAAATGATGAGTTCGTCGTACATGGTGTCTTCATAGGGTTAGAAATTATACAGTTAGAATACGGAAACTCCAATGAATCTATGACCTACCTGTGTCACTATTTTGAAATTACGTGTCTCAAAGTTTGTCTAATTGATGTAACACTTATCGACGCAACCAAAGTGTATGGCAAGAATTTTGTGAAGCTCAGTAGTAATTTCAGCCAGGGTAAATAGGAATAGTGAATTAATTGGCCGAAAAAGCCGCTGATATACACCTCATGTTTGCTGTCGACAACTGATTTCCGATTGCTTTTCCCTGGCATGAGAACAGTGAAGCCTGACTCAAATTGTTTCTAAGTAAACAGCCGAGAAAGCGCGTAACTTGCGCTGCCGCGGTGGTGGTACGTATAAACCTTATATTGGCTGATTGGTCTGCAGGCATGACACCACACACGTCTGCGTCCAGCCTGACCCCGCACATCTTCACATCACAAACCCTCAGCACGACCGACAGCTTTGTGTTTTAGTATGGAAGAAGCATCGAAATGGAGCAGTCCAGTGCTAAACTGGTCTCATTTCCACTCTCTAGCCAATCTCTTATCGCTTCGAAATGGCGGCCAGGCTGAAGCCTCCTCGCTATCCGATACCATACTCGACGAAGATTATAGTGGAGACAATAGCGAAGATGAGGGTACATTCAGCATCAATACTATTCGCGCTCATCGGATAGCAGACTCTGGGCATGGAAAGCTCAAGCAGAAGTTTTTGGACTGTTTGGCGGAGTTCGCGGCGAACAAGAAGGGTGGAACTGCAGTAGCTTGCTCTGCTATGAGAGAGCGTGAAGACAATGTCTCTATATGGATCGCTCGTAATGATGGATTCTCGGAGGCTGACAAAACTGTCTTTACTGCCTTGAAGAAGTCGTTAGAATCATATTCGCGTAACGAAGGTTTGTTTAACTGGATGGCTTTTTACCTACAGCTCATCTAATAATTTTGCACAGTTACAAATTCAGAGGAACGTCTGTGGAAAGAAGTGGTGTCACACCATCGCAGTCGAATAGAAAGCAGCTACATCCCTGACCTGAGAGCGAGCTTTAAAGCTCTAGAGGCAGGACCTATGAGGGCACCTACACCCACAAAATGCGACAGTACAGACCCTGCTGCAGAATTGTCGACCCTGCGGGAACTTCTTTTTAACCCAATTGTGAATGAAGAAAACGCTCTCGACCGGCATGCAAAACTTGTTGTCGCAGCATACGACCTACGGCGGTCAACCGATGTGGAGCATATGCTTAACAGTTCTCCCCAGGCGTCTTCTAAATCAAGAAACTTATGGGTGAACATTTGCTTGCTTGCACGTCTAAGAGTGGCATATGAAAAGTTCAAAGAAATCTCCATCACACTACCCAGTTTCACACACGTGACCATTACTCTGGTGCCTCGACCTCTTGCACCTGCAAACCCGCCTCATCGACTCATGAATCTAAGGGAAACCCTCGGATTACTTGGTCTTGATACGAGGAAAGAGACAGTTCAAGCTGTCATGGGTCAAAATTGGACTCTAGCTCGGATTGAGCGGGAGTTTATGAAGCGACAAAAACAGAAATTGAACGTCCACGCAGAGGTGCAATTACTGTTACACCTGCACACAATCAAGCCACTTTCTCCAGGCATCATCCCTTACATTGGATGTAGCAAGCTGTGTTGCTTCATGTGTCGCTCGTTTATTCAGTCATACGGGGGCTTTCATACGAGGGGGAGCCACGGGCGTCTGTTCAAGCCATGGACTGTTCCAAATCTGGATATGCTTCTTCCGGAGCAGGTCCAGCGGATAAGCAATGCTATAGTTTCAGTACAGAAGGAGATAGTGGAGAAGCTAGTTGCCCCAGTCACAGGTAAAGTCCGGCATGAACGGACTTCAGTACTTGGAGGTAGTAGTGTGTTTGGTACTCAGCAAAATGAAAGTTCGGTGAGACAGCAGCAAATTGATCGTCAGAGGTTGAAAGCGGAGCAAGATCGAGTCGCAGAATTGTTCAGAAGGTAAGACTGTCTAGGATTCTATTTCAATATCTCACGACGCTAATTAGTACAGGCGATCAGAGCAGACGATCAGTCCCGACAACTACTCCCCTTCAACAACGTATGACGAGGAGTATGAACCAGAATGTGATGTGTGTTTGCGGCCAACGAACAGAAGATGTAGCTCTTGTGGCAAAGGATACTTCTGCAGTGAAATATGTGAAGACAAAGCATTCGTCAGCCACCTCTTCACATGCTCAAAACGCCCGCTCACTTCGGCGGATTATCTCTGGAAGTCACTGGCCGAAGACTTGATGCCTGAGGAAGAAGATGTCTTACAAGATTTCTGCTTCAATAATCTCCTTAGCGCCACAGAGCAATCGCATCTCCTTGGGGTATACGGCGGCCTTTATCTTTCGGACGAGATTTCATCATATGACTTACATCAATGGCGGGTAAACGGAATCATGGTCGAAAAGATCAAGGAATTCTACTACAACATACCAGAAAGCTCGCGCGGCCAGTACTTCCCCTGGTGGATCAAGAACCTGCACCGCCTGCAGAAGCCCATCCCCAAAGAGGAAGCAAATCGGAATTTATCAGAGTCCATCGGAAACAAAGCAAAACCATATCTTGACCCTCAAGACCGCGACACGCCCGCGATGGAATTAGAACCCGAAGCCAAACGGCATTGCTTCGCCATGCTGTCGCTTACTTTGCACCGCTTCACTCCAATCCCCAACATTGTACTGTACCACACGTTCGCCTTCGTCACCTGCCGTAACAAGGCGGAAGAAAGTCAGCTACTAGATATATACCAACTCTTGCTTGTCCCCAGCGACGGTAGTTTCTTCTACACCTTTCACAACGAACGGCGCAGCCCCACACACACAGCTTCGTTCGCGGCATTCTGGAAATCCTACGAAGCTGGGACATTGCTCGACCTTATCGACTCCCACGGTCTCAAGCATTTGCGCATACGATTACCACATCTCGAGACCTTCTTGTCCGTTCCCCCAGGGGGTCCGCATCCATCTGTCTGGGATCTCAAGCAATTTCTCGAAAACGCAGATCCGGTCGAGTATCCGCCTATTCCATCCATCAGTTGCGACTACGGCTTCTTTAATTGCAAGACGCTTGAAGATACGTGCACGCTTATGGAGATTTATCGGCGTGTGTTGCGGGAAGCGGATCCGATGGATTTGCATAAGGCGTGTGTAGCTGGGAGGCTGTTTGAGTTCGCGAGCGCGTTTTTGGAGATGGAAGACAGGTGGAGGTTGTTGTTGAAGAATCCGTATCCACTGAGCGAGATTGTGGAGGTACGGCAACCAGTGGAAAGACGAGAAAGCGTGGGGATGCGGCATAGCGAGAGAGATACTGTTGATGGAGACGCGGTGAATGGGTATGAAAGCCCACAACAGAGTGCGAGTCAGAAGGGATGGTGCGATGTCATGTAGTTCTCACTAAGAAAATTAGACCCTTCCTACTACAAGCATTCCATTATGAGAATCATCTAACTCATATTCTACTATATCTTAACCCACATTTCCAGTAATGAGTTTTGATCTAGAGAAGAGGTTTGGTTGTAGGCATGTTCGGAGGCTTTTAAATGAATTTAGTGGCCTTAAATCTGGGTTTTCATCTGCGCAAAGTGTTCGTTACCAGTCAATATGCTTTACTTTGACCACCCTATGCAAGTAGATTCATGAATCAATTCTCTGTGAGCAATATGATCGAAGGATTGAAGGTTGCGCAGCTGGTATGATTCATTTCAGAATGTCACACGGAATCTCGCCAACGGCTGAGTGTCTACTTTCAACGAAACAATGAAAGTCCTAGAACAGAACAACACTCTACCTACGACTACATTTCTGTCGGGGAAGTCTAACAAACCTGCTTTTGGAACTGTCCACGGCGTTGTGGCTTCATAGTACTTCTTGCAACCCTGCTTTCAGGGATATCCTCACTGCTTGCGTAACGACACTGGCATCGGTCTGGCTGCGCAATCATGTTGAGGCTGTTACAGCGTAGCCATGACGCCATTCTGGGAAAGCAAAAATGGCGCACCGAAACCGGTGGCTGGGATAGCGGCGACGGTGAGCAGTTCATTCTGTATATCGACACTCCCCTGGGCTCTGCATGAAACGGTCTATGATAGTATCGTCGAACGCGTCCCTGTCTCTTGTGCTATTCTCAGTCCTACCACGACGTAGAGGAGTTAGGAGATACTCAAAAATCTAGATACAAACGCTACAGTCAACCGACTTCGTGAAAGTGCTAAGATCATTGGTCGTATTGACATCGTTTCGTAGTATACCGCTTACTCCAGACGAGACTGCGATGGCATCTCTGCGTTCGCGTAAGTAGAACCTGAGTACGAAGTAGTATCTATGATCAGTGGGGCATGGAGTGACATACTGCTCGTACTTGAACTTGACTGACTGTATCTTCCAACCTAGACCAGCGCCCTTTCCCTGAATGTTCATGAAGGATTCTCGAACCGCGAGTGGGCATAGCGGAGCTGGGCGACCGCTCAACTGAACAGGAAGCTAACCGCAAGCTTCCAACACATACCGCACCCCCGGCGATTGTCCACGTGACTCATCGTGGATGGAGAACCTCGGTCTCCTGCTTGATAACAGCACTAACGTCTCTCCGCTCTACGCTGTGATCGACTTTGCGCCTTTCTCCGTCTTCAATGCTACCAGAAATATTGCATGCAACTCACTAACTCCAATCACACGTGGGTTGGAGGTGACGAAGTTGCTCTGGCCATCCCGTGGGAGCGCTGCGAAGCCCATGCCACCACTCAGTACGCCCAACCCGAACCAATGATTTCTACGTCGGCGGCCTGGTGCGCCAGTATGGGAACCTGAGCTATACCGTAATCTACCAAACTCGTCACTCCGTCCCATCTTACAAGCCGTAGCATCCCTCCCTATCTCCTGGAGAGCCGTGCACCGTTCAACCTGGATATCGCCACCCGTACGCAGCTAAATGCTGGTAACCTGGAGGTCGGAAGCACATACAAGAGTACTGGCCGCCTTACTTTTGGGTCCACCCATACGGGGCGTTTTCAGGAGCTCAACCTGTATGCATGCTCGGCGATCTCCTGCTATGATTGGCAAGTGTTTACTACTCAAAACAGCACGGCAGGAATCTGTAACTGGTTTGTTGTCATGCAAACATTACCGCTTTCTTCTTGATGTGGCTGCCACATGTCACGCGGAGTGGGCTGGGGGAAATGGCACGTCGGAGGAGGCTACACACACAGCCCAAACATACCTTGGGCATCCTTTGAAGCTGCATCTGTCTTCTCTATCCTATATAACTGGATATCAGCGTGAATTGCTGTAAGTTATGGTCGCGCTTAACATTTAGTTGCAGATAATAACGAGCGCTTATAGGGATTGGGCGTTGAGTCATGCACTGTCCTCCTACGCGAACAAACGCGTGCAAACGTGTTACGAATGAACAGAAGTTAATTGTTGGGGTTACATTAACTAGATAATCCTTGATATGCTTCCTCACTAACTGGTGAATCAAACAGTCAGTGCTCAGTCCTACAGTGCTCAGTCCTACAGTGCTCACGTGTATGTTAGTGCTACGGGGGAGAAACAGTTATCACCTCCCACCCAGGTAGTAAATGTATTCTGTTTAGGTCTTAAGAGTCTGAAATATACTGTTGATAGTACTACACAGTGTATATGATGGTGATTGCCACCTTGATGCACGAGCCTGTGGGAACTGTATCTTTGACCCCCCAAGCTTATTGTTTCCGCCAGAATATCGGTAGACGTAACGTAGAGCAGCAATCGTTCACGACCTGTAAAGAGCTCCTCGTGACTGAACGGATGGAATTGCTTGCCCGCTCTACTACATCACACAACAGTAGAGAATTCACCGATCCTCGCGGATACCAATACTACCCGTGTAATCTATGTGGCATGTCGGACTTCTTGTTTATGGTATATAGACGAAGACGGCCTCAAGCATGAGTCAATCCAGTTCATGACAGAGAACAACCTCACTTCTTTTCCGCTCACGAAGAACATCATCGAAATACCGCAAGCACCTCGTACCGTCGCACCGCTCATAATGGCTGCACAATTCAAACAGAGATTGCTGTCCAAGCTCCAAAAGCAGGTAACCGACATGAAGCAGCACAAGCAGCGACGAGGAGAACTTCCTTTCGATCGCAAGTCAAGAGAAGAGCTACTTTCCTCCTTCAATGATCAATGCTTAAACCTAAACGCAGTAATTCCGGGCAAGAAACTGGTATACTCAGGGATCCTCCCGCCAGCCTACCCGCCCTGCGCCATGCCCGTTGACCATCTGACCAATATTCACGTCCATCAACTACTGCTTGAGACTCATCATCAAGCCACTGGCATATACTTACATGTCATCACGGACCCGGTTAGGATGGCTGGTATCATGTTCGTTGCTGAAGATGAAAAAGGAAACGCGGTCACAGTGATATTACATCATTACCCACCAGAGCACATCCGCAAAGCAACCGACGTCGTTCACAAAGGCGCGGTTATCATTGTCAAGCAGCCGTACTTTGAGATCCTGGGGCCGAGCGAGTACAGGATCCGAGTCGATCATCTCTCTGATCTTGAATTCTTCAAGCCGGCTAATCTTGAGCTGGTGCCAGAGGCTTTGGATCCCATGGAGCCAGTTGTGAACCCAACTACGCATTCATGGAAGGTGAAAGGCGATGAAGCTTTCCAGACCGGCCATCCTTGGGGCGCGATTTTTGCGTAAGTTCACCACACACGTTACAAAAAGGGGAAAGAAATTAACTGTATATGACATGAATAGATACTCGACTGCGCTTTCTCAGTTAATAAAGCTATATGAAGACCACATCCTATATGACGGCAGCGTCCTATATGAAGCCAACATCCTATATGAAGCCAAAATTCTAGATGAAGAAAAAACTCTGCGTCATAAGCGTTCACTGGCATACAGTATGACGAAACAGTACGAAGCCGCGCTTCGCGATATAGGTTATGAAACTCCCCTCCCCGACCGCTGGCCTGAATTCGGGCTCAACCCGTTGGAGGGCGACATGCTCCAAGTAGCTGAGGCTCTATACCACCTCGGTCATGTGGATGAAGCTGTGGCTGTGATGCAGACCTTATGCGTGCAGACATGGAACAATGCGTTTGCGCAACAGCAACGCGATCGCGTGCTGGCGCGCTTCATCGAGCAGGAAACGGGCATCTACGATTTCAAGAAAATGCACCACAGGGCGACAAGGACGAGATCACTGTGCTTGAACTACGGCACCCACATCGGACCCGTCGACATCAAGGAGGTCCCGGGGAAAGGTCGCGGGTTATTCCTAACCAAACCCGTGAAAGCCGGCGAGCTGATCCTGTGCGAAAAAGCCTTTGGCTACGTCCACGTCCCCGCGATCAACGACGCCCCTTCCCTCACCGCGTTCATCCACATGGAAACGGGGCAACCGGTCCTAAACGACCAAGTCGATCTCCTCCAACTCATCACCCATAAACTCCACCACAACCCCTCACTCGCCCCTAGCTTCCTCCACCTCCACCGCGGGGACTACCCCTTCCCGACCATGCACCGCCCAGACAAGACCCCCATCATCGACACCTTCCTCGTCGAGAAAATCATCTCCCTCAACGTCTTCAGCTACGGCGGGACCAGCTCCTTCGCCGAATACCGCGCCCACATGCACAAAACCAACCCCCAATCCTCTTCCTACGGCGTCTGGATCGCAGCATCCCACATCAACCACAGCTGCATGAGCAACACGGAACGCGCCTTCATCGGCGACATGCTCATCCTCCGCGCAACCCGCGACCTCGCCGCCGGAGACGAACTCCGCATCTCGTACAAAAACCCCTTCCCCTTTTCCTCCTCCCCATCCCACGGTCAGGGCGACTACACCCCCTGGGGCTTCACCTGCGACTGCGTGCTCTGCACCGACGTCCGCAGCACGCACCCCTCCATCATCGCGAAGCGGAAAAACCTCTGGACCCAAGTCGACCGCCTCGCCCGCCAAAGCCCCATCCCCATCACCCTCATCGATCAAACCCTCCACGCGCTAAACTCCACATACACGCACCCCGCTCGCACCGTCCCGCGCATCGAACTTCGCAACCTCCTCCTCGTCCTCATCACGTTCTACGTCGAGATGAAGGAGCCGCGGAAGGTGCTGGATTGTGTGGGGATGATGCTTACGTCGCTGTGTTTTGTGGTGAGTGGGGTGGATGATTCGGAGACGCCGTTTGAGGTTGAGCGGTGGGGGGTGGTCGGGGGGCATTTGGTGGAGGATTTCTTGCATGCGAGGAGGGCGTTTGAGGGGTTGGGGTTAAGGAGGGATGCGGTGACGGCGGGCGAGTGTGCGAGGTTGGCGTATCGGATGGTGGTTGGGGAGGATGATTCGTTTGAGTTTGTGCATGGAGGGCGTTAAGGGGAGATGCGAGGGTTGCTACTAGGAAATTGATATTATAACACGAGATTAATTCAAAGTCGATTCAAATAATCTGAATATAACCTATCTAACCAATCGCAAAAACAAAACCCCATTAAATTCCTGATCTCCACCATCACAAAAGACACATCTATGATATCCTCCCTACCTTATTCAGCTAAAAAAAACCCACCCTTTCCCCCTCCTCCCCCTCTATGAAATCTAATCCAGCCCAGCCCGTCTTTTCTAGTCTCCTATTCTTACTGTTGCGTCTTTATTTATTAAAGTAGAAACTTACCCTACTCCCTACCTTCTCTTAATTAATTCAAAATAAAGAAGAAAAGAAACGAGTTCTTGTTAGTTAAAAATAAGTAAAAGAATTACACTTTTATTTAAGAAGGAAGGATAGATGTGTATGTAAAAATATGTATGTAGTGGTTTGAGTATAGGTAGGTAAACTGTGGGGAGGGAGTAAGTGTAATTAATGGATTAAGGATGTCAGATTTTAATAACCAATCTTTTTCTGTCTTTTTTAGGGGAAAGAAAGAGAAAAAAAAATATTTGGCCAAGTCCAACAACTGCCGCTTCACCCACACCCAACTTTTTTATATAAAAATATGTAAACAGAACATGTGCGATGTTATAATACAAGTATCTGATACCGTGACTGATTTCACCAATCAATTGCGAAGAAGAAAGACACTTTAATAATACAGAAGCATTTAGTTTAAAGTTTATTCGCTAATTATTCTTTTCAAATGCGTTAAGAGAGAAAAATAAAAAGAGTAAGAAGATGGAAAAAAATGCATACATAGAGTAGAACAAGACTCGCGTCTGCTTCTAAACAAACAGCACACATACACTTTACACTCTTCCACTCGAGTTTTCTGCCCGCTTCATGTCGGTCCATGTCATGTGTTTTGGTCCGTTCCCCTCTCATGAACCCAGCACTTTCAGTTTCTCCAAGGAAAAAAAAAATGAACCCGGCTAATAAAATAAAATAAAATAAAATAAAAAAGAGTAATCCACACCCATTTTTTGTTGCTCCTGAACCCCAACCCCGTGATCTATTTCCATTTCAAAACGGGTTAATCGAAATCTTCTCTCACACTTCCCCACACCCCTTTTGCGGGAGCCCCTCATAGACAGACACACCCCTCCCACGCCCCCCTGTTCCCGTCTTGACCCCCCTTTTTAGGCGACAAGGTGAACTTGAGCGACCACTTCAACCCATCCCCATTCCCACCGCTATGGCACACGGCGAGGTATAGAAGCAGCGGCAACGTCGCATACGCCCACCCCTTCAGAATCCACGCCCGTACTTTGTATTTCGGAGACAGCCCAGAGAAAGTGGTATTCTACGCCGTCTTGCCGTTCGACTCTTCGGCGTTTTCCTTCTTGGGTGTGCCGACGACGTCCTTGGCGATCTGCTTCGCGCGCTGCTTCGTCTGCTGCTCACCCTCGCCGGCGCGTTCTAGTTCCTCGGCGATGCGACCCTGGAACGATTCCAGGTACTTCTTATTCTCTGGGCTCAACGAGCCGTGACGCGCATCGCCGTTGGATCGGGCGGCGGCGGCGCGCCCACGCAGAGCAGATGCACCGTTCATGATTGCGCTGCTGACACCGTCTTCGGCCGACTTGCCAAACGACTCGACCTGGCGGTCGACGCCGCGGATCGCGTCGCGCGTGGATTTGGTGATCACGTCGTGGCTCGTGGGGTGGCGGGCGTTGGGCGAGGTGCGCTTGATGTATGACTTGATGAAGAAGCGGACGAAGAGCACAGTGAGGGGTGCGAGGTAGATGAGGTTGAGGTAGATGGCGAAGGCCTGACCCGAAGTGTCGATGCAGGGGACGTGCTGGTACTCGGTGCGGTAGACGACGCGGTTGACGGTGCTGTGGATGTGGTTTTGGGCCTGGTTGGCGTCGGAGCCGGCGTAGCTGCTGGCGGGTGTCAATTCGCCGGGCTGGTACACGTTCTCGGCCAGACCTTCGTCTCCGGCAGCGCGATAAATCATCTTCTTGAGGAACGCAATGGCCACACCGGTCGCGGGAGCCACGACAGCAGAACTCGTCGCCGAGGACGCCGCGCTCGCAATGGAGGAAGCATTGACCTTGGAAAGAACCTTCTCTGTGACGTTGTATGGGACCGACACTGGGACCGTGTAGGAGACGAAAAGGTGGCAGGCAGCGAAAGCGACGCCGACAAGGAACTGGGTGATTTGCATGGTGGTAAGAGTGCGCTTGATGCGGTTGGGGACGCGAATTTTGAGGGCAGCAACCGTGTAGTATGTGTACTAGAATTGAATCAGCAACCATGCAGCCAGAAATACATGGGAAGAAGAAAAATCATCTACGTACCATCATGGCGTGAATTCCCGAGTTGACCAGAGCAAACATCCAAATGGGAGGAGACATGTAACGGATGCCCGACCACATGCTCAGCATAGCACCGGCGTGGTGGTACGTCTGGAGTGTGCTGCTGCGCTTTCCCTTCATAATGATGATGGCCGTATCGAGCACCTCGTAGAACTTGGAGAGGTAAAAGACCCATCCCCACCACGCGAGACCCTCATTCCAGATACGCCCTACATCCGTAGACTCTGGGAGACCATTGGGAGCGACACGAACTTGCGGGTTCTTGCTTCCCCAGGTGTGGGTTTGACCATCGTACGTAACGGCATCTCCCAGACCGCGAGGACCGTGGATCTTGCACAGCGCGTCGACGGCGCCCACGATGGCATTGCGCTCCGTGTAGTGGGGAAGCGAATGCTTCAACGACCGCACCATAGCCCAGCACGTAACCGCCGAGTAAACAGCCAACAAAACATTGTGGAAAATGACAAAAGCGTGGAATGCGCGCGTCTTTGAGATTTTCCAGGGCTTGTTGCCGTGCTTGCGGTTCCACCAGTTGAGCGTGGAGATGGTGACGGCGTAGGTGGTGGCAATGGTAAGAGGAACGTAAGGGTGGAGGACGGCGTTGTATACGTTCTCGGGGATGGGGATGGGGTTTCTGAAGCTGTAGTGGTCGGCGACGGGAGGTGGGAGAGCAGCGGGCTCGGCGTCTGGAGGAAACTTGAAAACGGCCCACGAGGGGAGCTCGCCTGGGTACAATTCGGGGCCTGCACCAGACATGATGATGGCAGAAGGTTGGAAAATGATAAGACGAGGTGAGAGAGAAGAGGCCCGTTATGTACGAGGGGAAAAAGTGTGAATTGCTCAATGCTCACACAAACACACACACAGACGTAGGCAGGTGGACGCACGAGCACACGAGCACGAGCACACAGACGTAGACGAAGAGTGCGGTGTGCAAGAAAAGAAGAGCGAGGGTAAAACAATTGCAGTGCAGGGCAATTGAACTCGCACCAGACGATTCAATCAATTCTCCTTGTCAAAAAAGAAGAGGAAGAATGTGGGGGGTTGAGTGGGGGAGAGAAAGAGTTTAAGAGTGAAGTAAGTAGTACCAAGGCAGCGGGCGGCGAGGGAGGTGGGTTTTTCTAAGGGAATGCCAAAGAAAAGGGTCCAGCACAGCAAGCAGGCGGGCAAGGAAAAGGAAAAGGGAAGGAACGGAGAAACCGGGGGCGCGGAGGCTCTTTCCCAAAACCTATCCAACCCACCGAGGCGTGCAAAAGCGTAGCGCAAATCAATAGCGAGAGAGAGGGCACCAGCAAAGCAAACACGCAACACAACGCAACGCAAAAAAAAAATTCGAGCCAGACGTCTTGGTGATGGCATCTCAACGACAGGGGGGAAGCTTCGGGTAGTCTTGGCCCGCAGCGAGAGAACCGAGGCACGTGCTGCTTGGCTCTGATTGGCTGCTTTTTGCTCGGTATTACACCTTGATTGGCACGTTTTGGCTGCAATCGATTCTGAGGCATGCAACTCTATCTCTCTCCTACAGATACGCATCAGAACCCGAGAAGCGCAACAACAAGGGGCGTTCCGTTGAACATTGCTGCAATACTGGTACAAGTCGTTAACCGTCGCGACTCTCGCCCATACAAGCGGTCCTCGCTACAATCCACCTTTACAGACTACAGCCCTTAGTGCGGGTAGACGGGAACGGGGACGGCATTTTTTTGATCCCCCGTCCCCGTCCCCGATTTCCCTCTATCGACTCCATCGGTACTTGGCTGGGCTTAGCTTTAGTTGGGCTTAGTCTACAAGGTACCAACTCACTCAACAAGGTACTGATTACGACCTGCCCCAGGGATCATCAACGTGAGGTGACATGGACGTGGTGGTGATTCTTATCTCTCTTTCCTTTGGTGCTACATAGGTACTTGACATCACACTCGATAAGTAACTACGTGGACGAATATCATTCTTTTTTAATTTATTCATTCATTGCATTTTCCAATGCTTGGCTAAATGAATATGTATTTGTGAATCCAAGTCCCAGCCATTAAGAAAGGGAATGAAAGGCCATCAACATACTTTCCATAGGTATTCATACCAATCCTACAAACAAGAATCTCTCCTTGTGCGTCTCTCCTCCATCCCCTTAAAAGTATACATACACACCTACACGCAACATCATTCTTACGCAATCCTCTCTTTTCCTTTCTTTGGTACGAGGGACAACAAGCGGGGTGAGCTATACTACCAATTCACCCTGCCGTTTCCATATAGGCATCACGATTGCATTCACTTCAATTCACGCCCCCTTCCCTTTCCTTTTACGTCTCCATACATCCTCCTCAGCGCCAACCCGCTGCTGCCTCAACGATGTCTGCGCAGGCGCCGACGTCGACGTCGAGTACTCGACACCGCACGACCCGCGGTCGATGGACAGGGAATTCAGACCCCAGTGCAGCTGCTCCGACGCATCGCTGGGGAGCGTGATGCGCTGGCGCGGGGGATATGGATGGTACTGTTGCGATTGAGGATGAGAGGGGCGGCGTTGGGAGCGCGAGACAGATGATGTTGCGTCGGGGGAGTTTGTGGGGGAGACGGTGATGGTGTCGTGGAGTGAGGGGATGGCTGGCGAGGAAGGAATTGGTACTGCCGTTGTTGAAGTGGACGAGGAAGACGTCATGAGTGACAGAGAAAGTCCGTCGAGTTCTCTAGCGAACGCTTCTTCCTCTTTGCTCATTTCGAGCGCCGAGCAGATATGCGTAGGCCGTGTCTCGATCCGCTGCTTCAGTTCGTACGCTGCGCGGTCGACGGTGTACTGTGCCTGCAGCGCTTGATGCTCCTCGTACCATCGGTTATACTCGTCAGCCGTCATCTCCTTCATAGGTGGATACTGCGCATCGTGCTCCGCGGACAGTGTGTCCCATATCCGCGCGGCTTCCCGGTCGACACACTCCTGACAGTAGAAGGGTATTGGCGATATGGTTGAGCTGGAGTTAGTAGATGAGTTACCAGTGTAGGGCTCTAAGCAGTTCGTCCCGCAGTCTTCTACGAGGTCTGTGCGGATGCGATGCGAGCACGTGAGTTGGTGGTATAAACGTCCGCGACATGGAGTAAGTCGTTTCGCGCGTCTATCGACATGTATACTGGCGGACGGAACGGACTGTGATGGCGTGGGGGCAGGGATAGCGGGCATGTTGCATGGTTCCTGTGCGTCGTTGGGACCAGCAGACCAGCCAAACCGGCAAGATTGCACCAACTTGGCATGACTTATGTTGTCTTTGGAAAGGGTGGACGGCGGTCTCGTCCGGAAAGCATTATTGGAGAAATCCATCTCTGAGACTGACTGAAGGTAGGCCGACCGCGCGAAGAAGTATCAAGATCCAGATGTCGCGGGTGGCGCCAAAAGGGTGTGGCGCAGCTGCTGTTGCCTGGATGCGCTTTCTCTCCCTCTGTATCCAGGAATAAGCCCTATCCAAATGAGCAAAACGGCCCCTCTTGCATTCGACTAGCGAAAGAAACGCCGCCCAAGTCGTTTGCTGTTCGTCGTTCGTGGTCAAATAAGTAGCCGCTGAGCGTTGCATGCGCCGTTGTCGGGACCCACGCTAGCCAGCTCCTTCGTATCGTCCTCTGGGTGAAAAACGCGCCAAGACAGTACCGCCAGCCTCGTTCCAAGGACCCAATATCCGGTACGCGTATATAAGAAAAGGTGTATGTATAATTCGCAAGCGAGCGAGATCAGAGTGCCGTCTCCGAGTATGGTTTGGGGGTGAGTGAGTAGATTTTGCAAGGTGCAGTGCAGTATAGAAGAATGTAGAAACGTGCCGAACGACG
Organism: Periconia sp. R9002; assembly: GCA_023627715.1. Classification (NCBI taxonomy): domain Eukaryota; kingdom Fungi; phylum Ascomycota; class Dothideomycetes; order Pleosporales; family Periconiaceae; genus Periconia; species Periconia sp. R9002. Next base: position 9,224 of record JAMAHW010000053.1, on the reverse strand, counting down.
CGGTTGAAGAGGACGAATTCCAAGGCGCGCGGTTGGAGAGAAAGGGAAGATCAGCAGGGTCTTCTTGATCAGATTGATTTGCGGAGGCGGAAAGTGGCGCTAGAGCTGGATTTGGCAAGGCGGCGCGTGTGACGTAACGCGTTTTGGAAACAACAAATGTTTGGAGTTTTTGGAAGAGGCGATGATGTTTATTAATTGTCAGCAAGCTTTTGTTTCGCATATCATATCATGTCTATTATTGCATTTTTTGAAAAAGGGGGGAGGGAAGAATGGTTGAAGGTGTTTGTCCTTTGTTAAGAGGGTTGCAGTGTTTGTTTCAGGAGTGTTGGACTGGGAGGGGGGTGGCGAATTGTTTAGGGTTGTGTCGAGAAAGGAAAACTACTTGGTTGACAATCTACGTACGGGGCAGGTAGCTATCTATATAGCCTACCTGCCCTGCTACCTAATGCCGCGAATAAATATAACTAGTGAATATAAATAGTAAATAACAGAGTTACGTAATAGGATAGGACTATACCTAACAGCCCCCCTAGTCCTAGCTAACGTGATAAAAACAAATATGTATCTTATAACGCCTAAATATTCATCCCGCATTCTTAATCTTGCTAATATGTAGTAGCTAACGCATTTTATTAAAGATAGGTAATGTAAGTGGCTTAGTGAATATATTAGCTAGGTTCTCTTTGCTACTCACCTAATAGATAGATAACTCCCTAGATTTAATATACTAGCAAATCTAATAATAATAGATATTAATGTGTTTTGTCTTTTAAGACGACGAGAGATTACGCATTAACTTAATTGTTGCCTTATTATTAATGTATATAGAGATCTGTAGACACTATAATGTGCCTAGCCCCCTTTCTCTTAGTACTTAGATCTTTAGATTATTAAAGAATCGTTTTACCTATAGGGCTTTAGTTCTAGCATCACTTACTACTATATACTCTACCTTATATATAGATAGTGCGGTAACTACTTATTATTTTAACTACTATAATACTAGTGCATCACCTATTATAAGTATATAGCTAGTAGTTAATTGCCTAGTGTTAAGGTCCTGCTTAGGCCTTAAAGCAGGATACTAGGTGGTGCGCAAGGGGAGTAAGTGGAAGTATAATATTACAGGACAACGGTAGGGTGTGTAACCGTTAATAAGCACAATACAATAGATTCTAAACAGTAGATATTAAAAGTAGGGTAGCTCTTTAGTTAAAAGATTGAATTAACGATAAAAACTACCTAAGGAGTATAATATATGCTTACTATATACTAATAAAATTCCTAAGCTCTATAGCTCTATTATAGTAGAGTCACGGAGACAGCTCTATATCTCTATAGTTATAGAGCTATAGAGACGTCACGTAATCCCCTCGTCACGTATCTATATTATAGTCCGCTTTGGGTCTAAGATCCTAGTCTTTATCTACGTCGTACTACTTATAGTTATTATTAAATTTACACTTACTATAAGTGCTAAGAGTAATTCTGTAAGGCATAGCTATAACACTATCCCCCCCTTTATGCTTAGTTTCCATGTTTGTCCGTTCTAGAGATTAGGGTATAATAGTGCCGTAGCCCCGCGTGTCCATTTCTAGAGTATTGTTATCTATTATAGTTCCTCCCACCATTTCTTTAAAAGTTAGATCCTGTGTTTCTCTTGCCAACAAAATACTTTATTATAGGACTAAAATACTCCCTTATCCTCGTTATTCTTAGTTAGGTTTATCCTATATTATTTCCTCTAGAGACAGTAAATTTTATAAGGCATACGTCCGAGCTAATATGCGTAGTTCCTATTACACCACTAACGTCTCGTTATTAGAAGGTTAGTCTATTCCTAAAAATACAATTCGTGTGTCTCAACTAACCGCTATTAGTAAGATCTATTAACCATGTAGAAGATAAAGTTTAACGTTAGCTTAACAAAGCTTATAAGGCGTAGGAGGAGCTTCTAAATAAGCTAGCAGAGGCTCGTATAAAAATTTAGCGTCTTAAAAAGCAACGGGCATTTCTTAAAAAGAAGTTAATTACTCATTCTCACGCCTTAGAAGCAGAACTAGATAAAAAAGAGGCTGAGCTTTAGCAAACTAGTTAGTAGGTAGACCTAAAGCTAATCCCTAATTAAAACGTCGCTATTAACGCTGCTGCTAGTAGCGCTCCTCTTAATTTACAGCTAGGCAAAGATTTTACGTTATCTCCTAGTTTTCTTCGTTCTATAGGGTGGACCGAAAATCCTTCAACTTCTTAGGGTAACTAAAACCGTCTTCTAGTTCCTACGAATCTTCCCACGGTTTTCCTTTTTTGTTAGTACCTATCTACCTAACTAGGTAATAGTTTTTTCCATTTCGAACCTAGTGTCTGATAATTTTATTAACGTCCTATTGTTTGTCTTATTCTCTATAGGTGTTAGACTTATACACCGCTAGTTTAGCATTCTGGGGTGCTTTTTCTAAGAGTGAGACGTAGAACACTGGGTGAATTCCTATATTTTTTAGTAGTTCTAATCTATATGTAACTAGCGTAATTTGTTTAGTAATTTTGTACAGGCTAATTTTTACGTAATTAAATTTTAGGCTAGGCTGCTTGCTTTTAATGTTTCGGCGTCTTAACTATACTTTTTCCCCTTTCTTAAAATTAGGTCCTTCTTTGTGGTGCTAATTGTAGTATTTCCCTATTTATTTGTTAAGGAACTCGGCGTCTAGTTGTAACTAACTATGGATTTCTTTAATTCTTTCTACGAATTTCTCGCTGTTTGCTGTCCAAGTATATACGTGCTTAGGTGGATTGTATACGTTTAGGTTGAATCTATAGTTCGCGAAGAACGGTGTAATTCCTATTACTACATTCTTTAAGCTGTTATATACTAACTAGGCTATTAGTAATAGTGCTACCTAGTTATTCTAATTATAGTTGAGGTAACATCTTAAGTATTATTTAACTGTCTGGTTTATTCGTTCTAACTGTCTGTCTGCCTGTAGATGATAGGCTGTTGTTATACTATGTTTAATTCCTAGTGTAGCTGTAATTATACTCTACAACTTCGAATTGAATTGCTTATCTTAGTCTGTAATAATTTTATCCGGAACACCGTGTTCGCTAATTATAGTGTTAATAATTTTATATACTACTATTTCTATTCTACTTTTCTCGGTGTGTGGTTTAAAGTAGGTATACTTAGTTAATTTGTCTATAATAGTTATAATTCTATCGTATTCGACCTTAGTCGCTAGGTCTCGTAACTTTGGTAAGTGCGTGATAAAGTTAATCGTGATTGTTCCCTATAGTTGTTTAGGTGTCTCTACTAGCTGTAGTGTTCTATATAGTGCGTGTCTATTATATTTATTTCTATAGTAATCTTTATAATCTCTAAGAACTTTTGTTACTATTATCCTTACCTTAGGCATATAGTACTGTTCTAGTAGTTTTTCTAAGGTTTTCTTGATCCCTTAGTGGCTATGTATTGGTAGTTTATGGAATTATCGTACAAATTCTCTCTGTATTTTTGTTGGAATATAGATCCTATCGTACTTTGTATAGAATCTATCTTAGATGTCTTTTTATAGCTATTTAAGACATTCCTTAGTGGCTTCTTACTTGATCTATTTATCTAGTTCGTTGCTTTTTCGCTCGGAGTTGGCCGCTGCCTTATCTAGAATAAGGTTTCCTTGTTTATTCTTAACTAGCATTATTCCTATTGCCTTAATTTCTAATTCTAAATCTAGGCGTCTACTTAAAGTATCTGCTAATTAATTCTCTACCTCTTTAATATAGACGATTTTAAAATTAAACGTAGATAGGAATTCCTACTATCTAGTGTGTTGTTGTCCTAGGTCCTTATTTGTTATAAACCCCGTAAGGTTTTTATAGTCTATATAGACCTTAGTTCTGTGTTTTGCTCCTTAGAGATATACTCTCTACTACTTAAAAGCTTTGTATATTACTAATATTTCCTTATTATAGATAGGGTAGTTGAGTTCTAACGGTCCTATCTGTTTTAAGAAGTATTCAACTAAATGCTCGTATCCCTCTGTTGGGTTAACCTGTAGTAAGGTAATACTATACGTGGAATTAGATGCGTCTGTTCTAATAATTCCTGGCTATTCTAGATTAAACATTCTTAGGATTAGTCGTTCTAAAAATCTTTTCTTAATCTTATTAAATAATCTCTGGCATTCTTCTGTCTATTTAAAAAGCATATCTTTTTTCGTAAGTTGTGTAATAGGTTCCGTAAGTTTTAACTATCTAACTATAAATTTCCTGCAAAAGTTCGCTAGTCTGTTAAATCTCTAGATGTTGGTGACGTTCTTTAGTACGGGCTATTCTTCGATTTGTTTAATCTTATTTAGGTTAATTCCTAATCTCCCTAGTTCTACTACGAATCCTAGAAAATCTATTTTCTTAGTGTGGAATTCGCATTTCCTTATTTTTAGGAATAGGTGATTCTCCGCAAGTCTCCTTAGGACTTCGTATATATATTATATATGTTTTTTTTTGGTTTCTAAGAATATTAGAATGTCGTCTAGGTATATAAATACAAAAACGTTTAGATGCTCCCTAAGCACTGTGTTGATTCTGTCTTAAAATACCGTAGGTGCATTAGTAAGTCTGAATAGCATTACCTAGTATTTGTATAGTCTATATTGGGTTCTGAAAGCCGTTTTCCATTTATAGCCTTCCTTAATCCTAATCTAGTAATATGCGTTAGTAACGTCTAACTTTGTAAATATTGTAGCCTTCCTTATCTAATCTTAGAGGTTTGCTATTAATAGTAAGGGGTATTAATTCTTCTTAGTAATAGCGTTCGTCTTCCTGTAGTCTACGTATAGTTGTTTCTTAGTAGTCCCCTTTTTATCTACAAATGTTATTCTATGTGATACTAGTAACTTTAATAGTCTAATCCATCCTTTTCTAAGTGCTAAATTAACGTACTCTCTTTTAATTCGTGATTCTTCTTCTAATTTTTAGTAAATAGGTCTCTATCCGGCGGTTTTGCCTTCTTCCAGTTCAATTTTAATATCCTATAGTTTATGTTCTGGAAGGTAACCTTTAGGTTCCTAGAGTAGCTTTTCCCATTTCTTGTATTCTTCTAGGAATTTCCTAACGTAGGTTTCTATATTTGCTTAGAGTCGTTCGTGTTAATAGTTAATTTTCCCCGTCTGCTAGTTAATATTAGGGTTTATTGCTTTCAGCTATAGTATTCCTAAGATAACATTTTACTTATTATTAATCTATGTTATATCCATAACTGTATTATAAAGCTAGAGTCCTTCTAATACTAGCGTTAATAGCTTTGTCTCGAATCGTATTAGTTCCTAAAATAGGTTCCCTTCTATAGTGTAAAGTTGTCGTAGATACTACTTTATTGTGTACTTTATTCTTTAGTTTTCGACAAATGTTTTAGAGATGAAGTTCCTAGTTACTCTACTATTAACTATAATCCGTATCCTTTTTCCTTAATAGACCCCGTTCGTCATAATGTGTAGTCCTATATTTCTTTTAAGTTTCTTATCTTTAGGCTAGTAATGGGCGTTTTTCTTCTTTTCCACATGCTTAGCGCATTTGTTGTTTGTACATTCATACTATAGCCTACCTATAACATATAGTAGTGGCAGGTTTAGTCCGGGTTTGAGGATAAGGTGTCCCTTCCATCTATCTTTCGGGTGCTACCTATAAACTTCCTCGCGTATAATAATATTGATTTCTTATTCTTTATTTTGGATTAGCTAGGCTTAGTGTTTCTTCTTTAGTATTATATAAATCTAGTATTTTGCTTTAATGCATAATACCTATACTATCTTATAGTGTGCAGGGTGCCCTATCTAAACTTAAAGGTCGTCCCCTTTTCTATATTTATCTTCCCCTAGCTTGTCTTGTACTAAAATATAGTATTTAACAACCTTTCTAGGAGTGTACGCGTCGTTGATCTATTTTATAAGCTTTAATAGCTTCCTCTACTCTACTTAAGTAGGCATTTCTCGTTTTATAATGTATTTGTTTTCTAACTAGTTCTAAAACGATGTAAATCTAGTATTATATAGATGTTGTATTTTCTATTCTTCATAAGCTTCTTTAAGGGTTATTTCTAGTCCAGCCTTTTTAACAAATCTCTAACCTCTAGAGTTATCCTAGCTTCCTGGGTCACTTTCTTCCGTAACTTCTATATAGACCGCCCCTAAATAGCGTTGTTTAGGTTCGTACTACTAGCTATAGTTAGAACTCCCTTCTTTTAAGGATTCTAATTCTTCCTCCTTTACTATTGCGGAGGGTGTTAGTATAGAGTATTTAGTAGTGTTCTCTAACCCCTCACTAATTTTCCTACTAGATTCTACTTAGTCGCGGGTCCTATCTTTACTTACTACCATTTTTTCGTGTTTCCTATTTGGAAACTAGCTATTCCTTTATTTAGCTTTAATATAAATTGGGCAGTCGTCTTTATAGCAAAAGGTCTAGTGTAATCTAGCGTATTCGCTGTTAGCCGTAATCTTCTCCTTAGATCCTTTGTTTCTAGACCTTTCTAGAGTCTTATCTATATTCTTAGCTTAGCTCTCCTTAGCCTTCTTGCTATAACAGTCTTGGGCGAAGTATCTCTTCTTTCTACAGTTATAGCATATAAGGTTCTTCCTCTTATTGTCCTTAGGTTTAGTCTTACTTCTGTAGTCTTTTGTATAGTAGCCTTTCTTTTTACAATTAAAGTATTTAAATTCCTTTTTCTTAGATTTCTTATCTTTGTTCGCGTCTAGGATTATTAGATTACTGTAATCCTAGTTCTAGTGTCCCTATAACGTCTTCTTCTTTTTCTATTGCTAGAGTTTATTATCTATACTTAGAGCTTATCTCTTAAGTGCGTTAAGTATTGTTGGCTTATCTATGCGAATTATTTTGTAAGTGATTTCTGGCTTAAGTCCTTCGTAAAATTAGGACATTAGGGATAGCTTATTCTATTCCGTATTTATAGACAACTATTTAAATATAGATATATAGTTGAGTACTAACTTTTCTTGTTTAAGTTTCTAGAGTCTTTTAGTAGATTGTTGTTAGATGTTCTTATCTCTAAATACCCCCTTAAGTTTCTGTATAAAGTAGTTAAAGTCGCTAAAAATTAAGACTATTTCTAGTTTTCGTATTCTAGGTGCGAACGTTTTATAATCCGTCTAGTAGGGTTTAAACTACCTTATAGCCTTATCTTTAAGATGTATAGCTACGTAGGCTACCTTCTTTTCTTTAGTGTTAAAGTGTACTACTTATATGTCTAGATATAGTATAGTATTAGCTAAGAAAGGTCTCAGTTTGTTCTGAGTTCTATTAAACTTTTCTATAGTTGGGAGCTTTAGTGGTTTCTTTGTCGCACTCAACTAGAGCTAATAGACGAATATTAATTATTCTTACTACTTACCTAGTACTGCTTTAAGTTGTGCTTTATTCTATTTAAGGCCATCCTTTAAAACCTTATTCTATGCTATTAGGGCTTAGATAGCTTCTTTTATCTATCGGTAATCCGTATCGTCCGACGAGCGCACTAATAGAGCCGCTGCTCCCTTAAGTTATTGTCCTAGTACTATTATTTAGCTTAGACTGTACGCTACTTACGCTTCGCTCTTCTAATACTTAATTATTAAACTATTAGAGTCCTGCTTAGGCCTTAAAGCAGAATACTAGGTAGTGCGCAAAGGGAGTAAATAGAAGTATAATATTACAGGACAACGGTAGGGTATATAACCGTTAATAAGCACGATGCAATAGATTCTAAATAGTAGATGTCAAAAGTAGGGTAGCTCTTTAGTCAAAAGATTAAATTAACGATAAAGACTACCTAAGGAGTGTAATATATGCTTACTATATACTAATAAAATTCCTAAGCTCTGTAGCTCTGTTATAGTAGAGTTACAGAAACAGCTCTATGTCTCTATAGTTATAGAGCTACAGAGACGTCACGTGATCCCCTTATTATGTGTCTATATTATAGTCCGCTTCGGGTCTAAGATCCTAGTCTTTATCTACGTCGTACCACTTATAGTCATTATTAAATTTACACTCACTATAAGTGCTAAGAGTAATTCTGTGAGGCACAGCCGTAACATATATATACTAAATAATAAAGAGTTATATATAATAGTTATTTAATTAGTTTATAACCTAGCCTATACTAGTTATAAAGGTAAATATAGAATATACGCCCTACTTAGTTAATACTATTACTAGCTATAGATAATAAATATAGTTACCTAGTATATATATAACTATACTTATTACTACTATACTAAAGTTATTAAAAAGAGTAAGTATAGCTTATTATATCTACTACTAGTACTTAATTAATACTAGTAGTCTATTTTTATAGATTTTATAACCTATCTACTACTATACTATAATAATAGTAAGATATACTTTTCTATTTTTATTATAGTAGATAAGTTATTAAAAAAAAAAAATTTATTATACTTAAAAATATAGAAACTAAAATAGTTATCTATACTTTTATTAAATATATATAATAAGAAGAAAATTAGCTCTCTAATATTATTAGTAATTATAGCTAATAGTTTATATTTTATTTCTAGAAGCGTTTTTATTAATAGCTTAGTATATATCTATATTATTTATTAACCTAATATTTTAAAACTAATAGATAAACTAAAATAGTTAACGCTTAGTTAAAATAATATTTATATATATATACTAATTATAAATAAGATAATTAGGTATTATACTTACTAATTACTAAAATAGTTACTAATTTTCTATTAAGTATATCTACTAGTATAGCTTTATTTACTACTACTAAAAGATATATTTTTTAATTTAGTATAGAACCTTCTCTATTACTATAAAATAGTTAAAGCCTATTATAACTTATAAAAATAGATTAAAATAAAGCTAATAAATTTATAAATTATATTAGTAAGCTTTAAGCTTTTTTAAAAAGTAATATATTCTAAGTATAAGCTAAATAAGCTAAGTACGCTAATAATACTTACTTACTAGTACTAGTATTTTATATAGGTAATAAAGTAATACTAGATACGTACTATATTAATACTACTTACTCTAATACCTTACTTAACTTTAAATATTAAAAACTATTTTAAATCTTATATATTTTTAATAATATAGTATATAAACTAGAATTTTTACTTAAAATAGGTTATTTATATAATATTTTTTACTTTTAGCTTTTATATTTATATAAAGAAATACTATTACTAGAGTAAAATATTAAACTA